>JABMBV010040845.1:0-14727 GCA_018906735.1 Mesochorus sp. PSUC_FEM 10030011
CTTCCTGATATTATTAGGCTCCAAACTTATTGTTGTTTCTTTTTATCTCCGTAAATCCGTTTGATATTTCGAGAGCCTTTATACTCGAAGTGAATGATACGAAAATATCTCAATGACACCCACACAATCACCACGCGATTGCTGTATCCATCGCCTAGTTCTTCTCGGATCGTATATCTCGCTCCGATAATCCGACTACCGAGATTATTACTCCTCCTCTACACGACATCGAGTTTGTCGACTATTCCGACGTTGTATCGTATCCGTTAAACGCTGCAATAAAGGAACAGATCACACTGGAAAAAAAAATCGATCGATTGCCGATCAGCAGCGATCGTCACCGTTCGTTCAAAGAGTTTTTCCGCTATTTTTGTTTTTTCCTCTTTGAACTGTTGTTCCATATACTTTATCGATAACTGAGCGAGTACGTTTGCGGTAATCGAAATACAAAGTTAGTTTAAAAAAGACAAAAAAATGAACTTGAATCTACGATCCGTCGGTAGCCAATGGAGAAGTTTGCGTGATGAAAACGACAACACCACTGCGGATTCTCGGGGCTGTACACACAGAAGGGGTCAGAACTCGGAGACGTGAAAAAATATATATGTGTATGGGTGTGAGTGGAGAGTTGGACGAGCAGCAGAGGACCGGTAGGCTCGAGGCTCCCTCGATCGTTTGACCGGGTGACGTGGGGTTATAGTCAAAGGGGGGCAAAACCGGCGGCGCAGTTTGACGTTTTCCGGACCCGAGAAGTTGGGCCGGTGGTGGGAAATGCAAGATTGGTTTGGCGTTTCGTCGTGGAGCCACAGGCGCCCCTGGAACGCGATCTCTCGGGTCCATGCAAGGGAGAGAGAGAGAGGGAAAGAGATCTCGGGATCATCCCGTCCCTCTCTCTCCTTCTCTCTTTCTCTCTCTCGCTCTCTTTCCCTGTCCTTTTCTTCCCCTCCACTACGGGCAAGAGTCAACCCCCCACTACCCTGACTTCTCAACGCCCCACTACTGCGCCAGCACCACTGTCGCTGCTACCACGACAGAGAGGAACTCTAGTGATTCCTGGCTGTGGTTCTGTCCTCTGTTGCCCCGATGGAAATCCCTGGGTAAAGTGGTGTGTGAACGTCCAAAGAGAAAGAGAAAGAGAGAGAAAAAGAGAGAGAGAGTGAAATCCTTCTTAGCTGGATCCGTGAGCAAGAATCCCTACCACAACCGCCCGATTCAATCGGTGAACCGATGACGTCATCGGGAACGAGAAGAGCGTCCATTGGTCGGGGCGGGGCGACGAGCCAGGTAAACGAGGACAGGTGCAACGACGAGAGAGAAAAGAAGGATGAGAGAAAGAGACCGAGAGAAAGAAAGAGAGAGAGAAAGACTACATCGGATCAGAAGGAACTGCGGCGGCAGGAGCAACAGCACAACCACGAGTGAAGCAGACAGCCCGCAACACACATTTTCATCCCTAGTGCAAAAAATGAAGTGAGAGAGCAAACAATAGAAAGGAATTGATTTGACTCCCAGCTAATTTTGACCAGCATATTTTTATGAGTCTTTCACATTGATTTTCCTCATTATTTCTTCGATATTGAAGAACTTTTTTTTTATTGCGAATTTAATTTTGTATGTACATCTTCTGAATTCTACAGTTAATCGTGTCTATAACATTCTTCACGATCTTTTCCTCAAGATATATTTCTTCAATTTCGGACAATTTAATTTGAAAAATAGTTGATTATTGATTGAATCAATTAATTAAGTAACCGATGCAACTAATTGAACTTAAACATTTTTTTTTCTTCTGAAATGCTTTATATATATGCTTAAGAGATTGAAAATCTGTTATGGCACTTCCAATAGGTGATTAAACGATAAAGCTTCAACTTTTTCAATATATATATATATATAACATATACTAGCACTGATATTTCTGAAAAAAAAAGAAAAGAAATAACCGAGACAAACTTTTTAATCTCAATATTGGAATGCCAGTTTATATTGTCTCGCTTATCTCTGTCAGATATTCAAGTATATATAGCGCGATGCTTAACTCGCGACTGCCGTCCGTTTGAAGATGGAAGCGCAAACGTAGTGTGACTTCGCTCGTGTCCGAGCACGCGGCTACTGATAGCAAAAGGCATCTGGAAGTGTGTTCAATGATATCGCATTCGAAAGAGGGGAAAATCGATCGCACAAGCTTCAACGCTTCTTCTTCTTCTTAACCTCTCTCTCCTCCCGATACAGCGCGGTGTGTCCATCAATTGACAAAAGACAGCTCTTATGCCGATAAAAGTGATGATGCAACATATAAACTGTCGAAGGCTTTTCGCGTGAAAGTCATCCCTATTATATACGTTTCCGCACTTTTGCCCGCAAGAGCAGAGTGAGAAGAATCTTCCTTTTCGTCCTCGTGTATTTCAATGTCAGTGTATATCAGGATTGGCTGAATCTGATCACGAAGCTTCGCAAACCATCAATAATTGATGGTTCGAACGATAATTATGTAGTATGGAAGCAGGTATCCTTCCCTTGATTAATACTTCGGGTACATTGTACTCGAAACTCATAAAGTGTGGACTGCACGTCATCTGGACTGCAATTCCTCAAGTGTAATATCTTCTGGTGGGACGTAATTGGTGGTCTCGTGTGCCTATTGCGGAGGATGCAATAGAAAATTTATCCCTCCTTATCGAGCTCTTTTAATGCACGGTTCTCGAGCTATTTTTTTTTCATTGGCTGTGATTATCGGGTATTTAAGTAAGAATAAAGTTCTTCTTATTAAAATTACACCGTCAGTCGCGTAAATGGATATACAAGTGCATTTAGTTTCATCATTTTTCGTCGTAAAATCCAATTGCCATATCGATCGCGTTGCATTAACGAGAAAAAAAAAATTATTTCATAATTTGTATTTGGAACAACGCGATATTACGAATTTGTTTCACTCTGGAACATTCTTGTTTCGTTAGTGTTGGCGCTTTGACCGTTGCTATATTAGTATATACCACTTAATTTCGAGGCGCGTGTAACACGATACTCTAATTTTCGATCTTCCATCCATCGTTTTGTGTGTTGTGAAAATCTGTTGAGTTGGAATATCCTATTGGTGCATATAGAGGCGATGTGTCGATAAAGGAACGTTGTTGCTAAACAAGGATATATATGCTGCGTAGGTAACCACTATGTGTGTGTGTGTGTGTGTATAAATAGGCACACCACTGACGAAGATCGAAGGGCCCTCAGGATGGGTCTTGGCCGTCGCCGCCGCTGCCGCGTAATGGACGGAGCAAATATTTATCATTGGCCACGTAATTTGAGGTGCGTTTAGCAAACGAAAGATGCGAGAGGGAAAACAAACAAGGCGGCGTCTACGGGGTATCCACGAAGTGAATATATGCTGTATATGTGTGTGTGTGTATATGTATCTGATGCCCGTTGGAGGCGACGTGGTCGCATCGGACATCGAAGAAGAATCCACCAGAAAAGAGCATCGACGTTGCAAGTCCAAACGTTAAGATGATGTAGTGGTGGCGCGCACACACAACATAACGCCCTGAGAAGTAGGAACAGTGTAACCAAGGCAAAACTGCCAGGATACGAGATAAAGAGAGAGAGAGAGAAAGAGAAGGGGAGGGATTGTCGTAGTATTAGTAGTAGAGTAGTACACACAAGAAAGATGGAAACATATAGCGAGGGAGTGAGAGGCGGAAAGAGCCTCTCTGCGTCAAAGAGGCCGCCTTGAGGTCCCCGTTCTGGGGGCCTTCTGTGAGAAGGCACAAACCCCAATAATAGCACCAGAATTTATATACCTGCACGAAAGTTGGTGGAATGAAACATCGCGCGCGCGAGAGGGAGAGAGAGAGAGAGAGAGAAATGGAGAAAGAGGAGCTGGAGAACTGAGAAAGAAAGAGAGAGGGAGAGAGAGAGTGAGGACGAGGTGATGCTGTGAGACAGAGACAGAACGGGCCCCCTTAGGGCTCCTTCAGGCATGGACATATCCCGTGGGTTCTCATGGGCGCCAAAACCAGATAACCACCACGGGTCTTGCCATGATACCGTTAAATATAGCGATTTTTTTGGTAATGGCAACTTCTGAGCCAAAACACATGGGCTACATGTGATAACAAAGAGTCCAAGGAATTGGTGGATGTAATCCAATAATTTCCCATTATTTTGCACATTAGGCCATGCTTGTTTCTCATGTTGAAGGGAACATTCAACAAAACATGTATTAAATTAGAGCTTTGATTTAAGATCAAGCCCAGAGGTGTATAGCTTTCGTTTGTTTAAACATAAAAAAGCGTGCTTCGGGTCATGAAAATTCGTCGAAAGTTTTTAAATCGAAGTTATTGCGCAATTCCAATTCATTGCTGGCATTTGTGTCTTCGATTTCATGGTGCAACATGTCGAAGCGTGTTTTTCGGAACTCCAGGGAAAAAAGAGCACGTCCCTGGGTGTCAGTGCGGTCCACGCGGTTCCTGCTGCTAGCGCAGCAGTCAAGAAATACGAGAAAGAAGAAGAAGAAGAAGAAGAAGAAGGAACGGCGAGAGTCCATCTCCATGGTGTATGTATTGTGTATAGACGAATCATCCATCACCGGAGCTAAACGCGAGCGGCTCAAAGACCCGAGGAAACTCGGCTATATCCAGTGACTCTGTTTGGGTTGCCCCGTCACCAGCCGGACTTCAAGAGCCAAGCGGCATCTACTAGACCATTTATCTACCGCGGGTCCTGTGGATCCCTCTTATATTCGGGATACCCATGGACCCGAGCGCGCACACGCGGAGGCCAAATATTGTGAAAGGTCCAGAGAAAAGGACTCAAGTATAAATGTGTGTGTATATACATGGAGTAGATTCGACGGCTCACGTGCGATGGACATTAGGAATGGAACTGGCAGGGATCGAGGCTAATAGCGGCTAAACGACTTGAGATGGAGAAGGAACATTATTTCCGTTGAAACATCCTTCAAATATATTCTTCAACAACAACATCAATATTTTTAAATAATTTTCATAAGTTTGTTTTGGTTTACACTGAAGCCACGATTTAAGAGTAAGTTCGGAAAGCTTTAGGTCGTCTAAAATAGTCTTTAATCGAGGGAATGCTCTCAAATTGAAAGCTTTTAAATTGAGGTTTCAGTGTACATCATGTTATAAGAAAATATCGTTGAATGAAAAGAGAAAAGGAATTGAAAGAATAAGATACATTAGGGAAAAGAGGAGGACACGCTCCGAGCCACCTTTGCTTGGATTTTGCTGGAAATTTCACTTCCCGATCTCATGTGTGCTTATAAATATATATGTGTGTGTGTGTGTGTGTGCTAACGCTGGCGTTTTCGATGGTTCCTCCCGCTCCGCGAAGACGCGAAAAAGGACGCGGTGACGACGAAGATTTGGAGAGGATCTCCGCGTTTCTCGTGGCCAACTATATATACGAGAGATGCGGAGAGGAAGGCACTTTAACAACTGGCGGCTCTTTGAACCTCCGAAACTTCTCTCGCGCTCGTTCTCCTCGCTTCTCGATCAGTAGGCTCTTTCTCTCTGCCCTCAGCCGCATCAGCAACTCCGCAAGGAACGTGTGTGCCATGTGTGCGTGCGTGTGTGCTCTCCCCGCGCGAGAGAAACGCCAAGCCATTTACATTTTACACGCGAAAATACTGTTTATGGCCCGGGCCAATCATCGCGCCCTCCACCGGCTCCCCAACTCTTATTTTTTTCGCTCTCTCTCTCTCTCTCTCTCTCTTTCTTTACTCTCCACCAAGCATTGCGTATATTTCTTGGGAGGCTCATCTCTCTCTTTCTCTTCATCTTCTCGCATGTATGCGTGTACGGGACAAGCGTAAAGACGCCTCGTTTAATCGACGAATATCGTTATCCGATTATTCGCACCAGTCTCGTGAAAAATTGAATACGATTATCTCTCATTTGTTCGTTGGTATTAAATTTTACAACGTATTGATTTGCAATTCTTTTTTCAAGAAAATTTGACAAAATACATGCATGAAATAGGATTTTTCGTCTATGCACTTGAGCGCATAATTTCGGTGTACACCTATAAAATATCGCTATCAGATCATTTTGATCGTTATTCGATTGAAATATATTTCGATCGTATTATAAGATATCCTATGTACGAATACGTTTTATATATATATAGTTTCTCCATCCAGAGAGATCGAATCTCCAAGTGATTCCGATCTCGTTGCGTGGTCCCTCATCAGCCGTCTCGTTTTCCATCACTCGCACACCTCGACGTAATTTTCGCGCGAGAATCATCACCCCACCTACTTCACCAGTGTGCCCTAACTATGGCCTGACCGCCCTCGACATGGCTCAGATTAATAAGCCGGGTGGGATACGTGATGAAAAAAAAAGGATGAAGAAAAGGAAGAAATAAGTATGGTAGAGTTCGTGCGTATATGTATATATATAAAACACACACGAATAACAGCGGAGAAAGAGAAAGAAAGAGAGATTGCCCCTTCCAAAAGTGGAGAAGGTCCAGCCAAGTATCAAGATCCACTAAAAAAGAGCAAGGAAGCAAGAGAGATAGGCTATACGGGAGAGAATGCCTCAGCGATGTTTCTGGGTGTACGCCGGCACCGATCCGTAGCTCGTAAGTTAGCACGTGGTCGTTTTGAACGAGAGGGAAGCGAAAGATACTAACAGAAAAGAATCTTCTTCATTCCCATCTTTTTCTCTTTGTCTCCCTTTCTCTCTCTCTCTCTCTCTCTTTCTTCGTCTTCTGCGCTCTCTCTTTGATCCCGCGATTCTCTATATGTATACTTCCATCAGCGGGAGCTCCAGAAGTTCACTACAGTTGCGAAGAGTCAGCGCCGTTTTTGCCTCCCCCCCACCATTACGAGCCGAGTTTTTCCCCTTCCCGTGGTACAATCCCCTCTACGCAAGATCTTTGGAAACCGCAGTGGAAGAAGTCCGCGAAAGAGAAGGTGGAAGAAGAAAGGTGAAAGAAGGAGGAGAAGAAGAAGAAGAAGAAGAAGAAGAAGAAGGGAACTCGAAGAAGTTTCTGGGCAACGCGCTTAGGCACGCATGTTGTATAGAGCGGAGGCTCCAAGTCCCATTTCGGACCACACAGGAAGCGGCACGCGCGCGCTCTACCGGGTGGTCAAGCACACGTCCCGTTCGGGAATTCTCGTGAGTCCTCGGTCGGGCACCCGTTCGGGCGCTCGGGCCCTCACTCCGGTGGTCATGCGCATCGACTGGGCCACACAGAGAGGCGCACGCGCGAACTCTTCCTGGGTGGGCATTTCGTGTGGCGCGCACCAGAGGGTGAGCCGATCTCCTCGGGACCGCGGGACTCACTTCGGGGCCCTGGGCCCGGGACACTCGAGCCTTTTCTACTTCGACTCTACCTCCCCCACCCCTCAACCCCCCTCCTTCGTTCTTTCTCGCGCGATGTAGTATTATAACCTACACGCATACACACACCCTACTACGAACGGCCTCCAGCCATCGTCACAACGAGCGGCGTATACGGCACGAAGGTAGCCAGAATCCAGCAGCCAGCGGCGTTGGTTTCTCTCTCTCTCTCTCTTTCTCTCTTTCAGCTTCTTTCTCTCTGTCTCTCTTTAGCGTTCTGGATGAGCCCCCGCTCTACAACCTGTTAGTGTCAGGGCATCTCCTCGTATTATGTCTCACCGTCCTCTTCTCTCCCAACCCATTGGATCCTTTTTTTTTTAGATTCTTTTTTTATTCACTCTTCGCCGAGGCACCTTCCTCGTTCCACTTTCACGGTTTTCGTTGTCTTTTTCTCGTTCTTTCTCTTTCTCGCTCTTTTGCTCGTTCATTTCGCTCGCGGGTACGAGACGTTCGTGACGGTTAGGCGTATACAGAATGAGAGAGGGTGATCTCGACTTCCGTCGCTTCACGCGAACACCCGAATGGATACGCAAGAGAGAAAGAGAGAGAGAGAGAGAAAAGAGCGAGCATATCGAAGGGTGGGGCAACACCTCACGGCATCATCAGGCTTCTAATAAGATTCCAATTTGTCAATTAGGGGGAGGACTCTCGGGCACACTCTTATACCGACACCTTGTTTAATCTTTACCAGCAAGAGACGATACTTGGTGTTTTCTATCTTCCTCTCTCTCTCTCTCTCTCTCTCTTTCTTTCTTCGCATACGTTTACAGCCTGGCAATTCTGCGGTTGACTCCACGTTATCGGGTCTTATCACACCTGTTTTGTAATTCATTAATCATTCATGCGTTGCTTTTCGCGTCGAGCTTTTACGACCTAAATTTTATATTTACTGATAAGGCCGCCGTCGTGCGCGCATATCTTTAAATGCTTTTCTTAACTCGCAGCATTTATGTACATACGCGAATACCCTCTTCATCACTTCTTTTTCTTCCTTTATTATTATTCCTTTTTTTTTTCTTTGAGTTCTCACGAGGTAATTATCATGGAAAACTTTGCCAAATCCTCGGATAAGTAAAAGAAACGAAAGTGAGGGAAGAAGTTCCGCGATCCATCGTGAGACTTAATCGGCGCGTAAAACGCGCAGCTAACCGCGCTCGCGACTATTTTATTGCGTGTCGTACCCGGGCGTCGTTACATACTTGCGACAAGTAATGAGCTCTCCGGGACACTTAAGATCCCGTGTGCTCGATGCCGAGGTCTCGACACCACCCGCTGTGGCTGTATACACGTTATATAGCGTATACATTTACACCGAAAGTCGGCCCCCTCCTTCTCCACCTCCTCCTCCACCTCCTCCTTCTCCTCAAAGTCTCACCGGGAATCTGGAGCCTTCCTCGCCCGGTTTTCTCCCACCGAAAGTCGGCGCTTTTGTACTTTGCGTTCGCCAACGTTATTTATTTTCTTTCTTTCCCACTTTTATGCCGTATGGCGTATATTCCCCGTTTCTTTTATTTTCTACATCTCCCCTCCTCTCCTCACCTCGTCAGGACGGAAAATCATCGCTCGTATTAGCAATGGCCAACGCCTACGCGATGTTTGACGAATGAAAGAACAAAAAATCATCATCATTACCATCATCATCATCATCATCATCATCATCATTATCATCATCGTAAAACATAACTTACGACCTGCCAGGACCAAAGATAATAACAATAATAATGACAAAACGAAAAATGCTAGTTAGGGGCATCGGAGGTGAATCAGCCATGCGCTTCCTGAAGGGCTTCAACGCTGTACGAGGATCAGAAGCGAAGTTTTGCCGAGTTATAACGAAATTTCTTCAAGGCCACGTATATATCTCTTTCTCTCTCTCTCTCTCTCACAATACGCATATACGTGTATGCGTATATATATATATAGTATTATAGTACATATATGTGCGAGAAGGAACGAGGTGGCGAGTTCTATCGGTTGCCTCGGGGGCATTTAACGTTGTTCGGGATCCTCCCTCCCCAATCCGGTTGCCCCCGGGCAACCAGACGATAAAGTTTCATTTCAACCTGGACCGAACGTCTTCGAATTAGCAATAAAGCAGAAGCACCATCAGCGCAGCGGAGCAACGGCATAGCGCGGACCAGAGAGCATCCCAGCAACCGCACACAGCTCTTGCGGATTCTCTCGCACGACCGCGAGAGAATCCGCGTGTATATGCTCGACGAAGCCTCCTCTCCCTGTGCCAAAGACGGAATGCATATAGTGTAGTGTGGAGGCGATCAGCTCCTCTCTTTCTCTCGTAGCTCACATATGTATGTATGTATGTATATATACATGCACGTATATATACATATATATATATATAGTAAACGAAGAAGGTATCCTCGCGCGCGTTCGTTCGTTCATTCGACTCAAATCCTTCGTTTTTTGTTTACTCACCGGCATAGCACCGCACACACCACCAGAAGCAGCGAACTGGTTTTGCCCTCTCGCGGTTATGCCCTCGGAAAAAGAGAAGAAC
Organism: Mesochorus sp. PSUC_FEM 10030011; assembly: GCA_018906735.1. NCBI lineage: Eukaryota > Metazoa > Arthropoda > Insecta > Hymenoptera > Ichneumonidae > Mesochorus > Mesochorus sp. PSUC_FEM 10030011. The sequence continues at coordinate 9,889 of JABMBV010040845.1, forward strand.
GTGCGATAGAGAGAGAAAGAGATAGAGGGAGAGAGAGAAAGAATCAACGAGAGACGTTAAAAGTAAAAGAGAAAGAATTTACTTCGCGTTCTCCTATATATACATATGTATAACTCATACATCGTCCTCACTCTTGGGTATATATATATATACTATATTGTATACTATATCGCCCCGTGTCTCGATTTCGCTTATATTTTTTTTATCCTTCGAGAAAAATCCTTTATCTTTATTCCTCTTTGAATTCACTATAATCCACGCTATTTCGATGCACGCAAACGCACGTAACGGAACTTACCTTGTTCTTACCGAGGTTCCCGATAGTACGCAAGAAATCTGCTAGGTGGCTACCAGTCGGTACTGTTCTTGTAAGCACGATACTGCTTTCCCTTCTATATCTAAGTTTTTCTTTATATCTAATTTTTATCGTTTTTATTATATGAAAGTGAGGTAAAACCTCACTTTCATGTAATTAAATCTACTAATCTACTAATCTCAGTTGAATAGGTTATCATTCAGGACTTCGGCTGATTCATTTATCTATTTATTATAAAAAGTATAGAAACCTCAGCCATTCTTTGATAAAGAATACGATGAAATGATGTGTAATTGTTCGTGATAACCTGGCTCTTACAATTAGTACACATTTCATTGAATTTGAATGCAGTAAGGAATGTTGGGTAATCTCTTCGAAGATTACTCTATTTTCCTTAATGTCCGGAAATTAAGCAACTACATAAAATTGAACTTTGTTTAGAGACTGCATGTAAAATAACACGATTTAGGATCTTCATTTCGCTCGCGCACGCTCTTCCGCGCAGAGACAAAGGAATGCTTCCTCACTGTGCCCTGTGCGCGTTTCTCTGGTGGTTATAGCGAGAGAAAGAGAGAGAAAGAGTCCGTCTGATCCTTTGCCATGAACCCCAAGTCGCAGCTTCTCTAGAATTCTCTCTCTCACTCTTTTTTTTAGATATATGTATATACAGCCTATAGAGGGCGCTTGAGGAGGGCTGCGGTATGAAAGTATCGCAGAGGGGAAGCTTCGCTCCTCTTGGAGCACCTCGCTGTATGCACGACTACGAGGGCGGACACGCGGAGGGACCTCCGGACACAAGAGAAAAGGGGCACAGTGAAAGAGCGAGAAAGATAAAAAAAGAAGAAAGAGAGAGAGAGAGAGAGAGGGTACCAAGGAATAGGCCATTCCACTTATACGCTGCTCGGATTCAATTAACTCTCCACCTTCTTCTTCCTCTTCTCTCTTTCTCATATCTCGCGGCTCTCGAACTGCGCCAAGGGCCCCATATACATCGTTGCCTCGAACTCTCCCGCTTCTCTCCCTTTCCATCGTCTTCTTCTTCTGCAACTTCACTTTCCCGCCGCGATCTTTTCTGCGCTCTATACAGGGCACTTCGTTAGGATCTATAGTCTTGAAGATGAGATTCTTCGGATGAGCACAGAATAATTCAAATAAATGCAATGAATTCACACATGTTGGAATTCTTTTGAATTTCAATTGCATTATATTATTGTCAACATTTTTAATTCGATAGTTTTTAATTTTAAAGTACCGGTAAAACTATCGCTATTAGTGGATAATGTCTTGAAAATTTGCATGAACATTTTCAATGTATGTAAGATTGTGTACACGAAAATTAAGGAAAGGGCATCGACTAAAAAATCATGATATTGATTATTGAAAATTGCAATTTTCCGAAAGCTTTCAATTTAAAGCCCATGTTAAAAGTTGCCATTTTCAACATCAAATATCTTTTATAACCTACCGATAACATCTTTTCAAAATTTTTTTTACATATTATAGAATGATATTCAAAAACACTCACACAAATTTTCAATTAGTAATCCTGTAAAAAATAATTCTCATGATTTTACGTATACTTTGTGCATATTATTATGATTATGACTTTCTAATTTTCGCGCAAGATCGGAGGCAGAAAAATATTCAGAACCCTCGTTACGTTGATGTGAATTTTTCCTTTTGATTTTCTTTTCTTTAAAGAGCTTGTAAGATGTTTTAGCTCTTTCAAGTAAATAAAATTTTTAAAAAATGTATGCTCACGAATTTTCGAAAAATTATTTGAGACCGATAGTGTTTCTACTTGTAGTATACGAACATAAACATAACCAGTAAATAACTTGATACTGTGTTATCATCCAATTGTACCGTTTCCTTTTTATCCGAGACTATCATATTTCCAAACCTTTCTTCGAGTGGCCTACGTGAAAAAAAAGTAATATTGACAATGTTCGAAAGAGGGTTGAAGGCGAATCACTCGCCCATAGCGATAAGACGCACTCATGTCTATACAAACTCTCTCTCTCTCTCTTTCTCCCTTGGACCCCAACCCTTTGTACTCTTTTCATGGTATGGGTTATAAGTTGACACTCGAATTACATACGAGGTCCCTCGCGCTCTGTTCACGATACATCGAGACGTGACGTTATATCAGGGGATAAGTTGTGGGAGCCCCCGTGCAATGGTAGCAAACGCGCGCGATCGCAGCGCCTTCGCTATATCACGCACGCACATACATATCCGGGGGACCGATGAAATCCACAGTAGGGATCCCCGAAGACGGCAAATAAAATGGGATCGGACTGCCATGAGGCAAAAGAGAGCGAAAAAGAATGAGTGTAAGAACGAAAACAAAAAAATATAAATAAAAGAGAGAGAGAGAGAGGAAGAAGGAAGGAGAAAAAAGGCACAGCATCCAGCATCCAGCATGCTGGTCCAGCAGAAAATATCTGTGTGCAAGAGAGAGAGAGAGAGAGAGAAAGAGAGAAAGGGTTTTGAGGGGCGGGGGAGGGGAGGTGACGATATAAACCGGGTCTTTCGCGTACACACGAATGCGTCACGCGCGTGGGACCGTGGCTAATGACGTGTCGGATTAATTGTACGATCTTAGCGTGAAAGTCGTAAAGTCACTAACTTTAAAACGCATTTCGGGTTTCTCAGAGTCGTAATTGATAATCTCTCTCGGGTCCTGACCGGCGGGGTTCTCTCGTATAAACCTCCGCTACATGATATCAGTCTTGTTGCCCACCCCCTCATTCCACATATCTGCAACAAGAGGATTCACCTCCTTGTGTTTTACTCTTTGAACCCCCTCTGGCGCGACCCAAGCATCATAAAATCGCAGTGGCGACATTAGGAAAAAAAAAACAAAAGTTAAGAAGAAGAAATTCCAATGATCGTAATCACCTGTCGTATTAATATCTTTTGACATTCTCAATAAATAATCGGACGAACGAGGCTTCTCGAAACATATTCTATATAAGCTCTCCCCCCCCCCTTCTCCCTATTTTTCTTCTCCGTTGAAAATAAATGTACATTTTTCTGAAGCTATGCGCGTGATCGTCACGGAGAATTCATGCAACGAGCTAAAAATAGAATCGAAAAGTAAAACCGATGAATTCGCAGTCATCACGTATGAACGCAGGCACTGTCCAGCATTAGCAAAGTGCCAAAATCGTTTGGAATTCGCGTACAATAGCCCCGATTGTACTCTAACGTTTGCGTACACCTAACGTTGAATACGCAGATTACATTGGCACGATACCCAAAAATTTTGGTATCGAAGTGAGTACCTTCTCGCTCTTCGAGAGGATGGCGGGGAATAAGCCATGGTGATCTTTGTCGCACGGTTCCTGATTGTGAGAACGCTGCGGCGATGCTCGCGGTCTCTCCTCAATAACCGTGCACCAGCTTCACTCCGTCTCCCTCTAACCTCAAGCTCCCTCAGTTCGAACGTTACTCCCGTCTCTCTCTTTCGTTTCCCACGGAGGAGAACCTCCTCCGCCGCCGCAGCCACCACCGCCGCCGCTTTCTGGAATGTCGCTCTCCCTTCCAACCACCCCGTCCCTCTGCACCTCCCGATAGATCGCTTTCTCACTCGCTCCTCTTCCCCCCCTCCCCTTCCCCTTCCTTTTTAGTCTCTTTTATATACATATATAGATGTGTATGTGTGTGTGTGTGTGTATATAAAATAAAATGTACTGCGGTACATGCAGATGGGAAAAAAAGGTGTGCGTGAACGTGTATGCGAGCTTATTACGTGCCTCCATATCCTTTATTGCTCTCTTCAACTTTTTTCGCTTTCACTCTTTCTCTCTCTCTCTCTCTTTTTCTTTGATTCGGCTCAAGAAGTTTTGCGGAGCCGTCCACGCTTATCACCATTTTTTTCTGCCCCTTTTCTCAAACTTCATCATCTCGCTCTTCTCTTTCCCATCGCGGCACTTTTTCAAATTCTTCTCGTACCATTGCCCCACGTGTCTCTAATCGCCTGCGGCCTTACTGACACGCAAATCTTCTTAACCGGGTTGCAAATACGGCTTGAAAATCATCATGTCCTAAAAATCTTCGGGAGGTATGTGTTAGACTGTATACGAGTTTTTTTCATTCGAATTTCTGAAAATTCGAAACGATTGGCTCGGAAATTTGGCTTTAGCAACTTTGAAAATCGTTTTGGACTTTTAGTCGATACGGATGCCATTCGGTTGACCGTTTATGTAGAACAAGCAATGATTTTTGGTGGATATTAAGGTTAAAGCTCGTCCAAAATGTTTTACAAAATACTGGGGATTTCAATTGTTCAAGATATACCGATTTTTTCCATTATTTTTTTCTTGTTATTATCAAAATTTTATCATCATTTTTCAATCTTGAATACAACATCTTTAAAAGAAATTATCTTAAAATTTTATGGAAAAAAACAATCAATGGAAGCTTAACAAATACCTTGAAAGTTTTTTGTTTTATAATGCAGAAATTGAAAATTCATTTTTAATATTATATAAAATTTGTATTACAAATATTTTAAT
>JABMBV010040956.1:0-14724 GCA_018906735.1 Mesochorus sp. PSUC_FEM 10030011
TAAATATATATATATAAGCGATTTGATCGTTATACCTATTCGTAGGCTATTAACCATTCAACTCGTATAGTTCTCGTGCATTCGCTGTATGTGTGCGCTAGCGCGAGTTCGCTTTTCTTAAAGTTGTGTTGTTCGAATAGGACACGAGCGATGCACCCAACGAAAGAAAACGAACCGCACTCCTCACGACGTTCCATCGCGTAACGACCCCGCGGCAAATCAGAGCTATATGGAGCGTCGAGCGGGAGCGGCTTGCGCGGATCTTTCCCGGAGTGCATACTGCAGTCAGAATGCATTGAGAGAGAGCGAGAGAGAGAAAGAAAGAGAGCGGTAATATTGTATAGTATATATCTATACATCTATGAGTCTCGTTGTTGATCCACTGCTCGCCTCGCCTTATTCTCTCTCTCCAGGCTGTCCTGAAACACTTTAGTATTCTACCTGCGTCACATGTTAACTCGTGCCACTAACTATGCGCCGCTCTTCTTCTTCTTCTTCTTCTTCTTCTTCTTCTCTTTATTCTTCTTCTCCTCCTTCTTCATCTACTTTTACCTTTTATCGTATATGCGTGTGTATATATACATAGTAAGTAAAACTGTTCACGTCGGCACAATATTATGGAAATATCACTAACTGTCCAGCTGTCCGTATACGAGTCCGTATACCGTAGATAATATAATGACAGTGACTCGTTGAGGAAAAGTGAGCACGTATTTGTATCATCGATGTTACTCCTCGATCGCTAACTAATAATCCTTTCCTCAGATTTTGTAATGTTATGTATAACATATATATGCTACAATTGTAATTGTAAAACTTATCAATGATTTGGAATATATTCAAATTGAAATTTCATGCAAATTTGCAACTACGTCGGACACTACTAGGAAAAAACTAATTGGACAGATTAAATTCACGGTGAAAGAATCTTTCAGTACAACACACAACGAGAATAAATTTCATTGTGTTGAAACAAATTTTATTTATCAAATTAAATTTATCAATTTCGTAGGATATCCGGGTAGCTAAAAATAAAATTGTATATATTGAATTTTTGTCACGAGAATCAGCAAGATACAGATCATCGTAGATATTGTGGGATGGCGCCTGGGATTCGAGGCTGCGGTGCGGTTCGATTTATCATCGCATGGACAAGACAGTGGCAGAGTATGAACGAGGAAGCAGCATATCTTACCTATAAGGTGCGGAAGAGCATTCATCCTTGATTTACCGAACTCAGCTCTATTTGTCATTGAATTCTCTCTATAATTTTACATCTATAGCATCGAAACGCGTTTATCCGTGTATATACGTCTACGGTATAATGCGCCGACAAAGGCACACTACTGTGGATAAAAACTCGTATGATTTATAATTATGTAAGGATTCCCTAACGCACCTTTTAATCTATTTTATGATTTGTCTTTGATCTTTGTGTCGGAGTTAAGAAACAAATAAACAAAAAAGAATTGCTGATGCGCGCGCGCACGCCCCACCTCAACGTTTTTCTTTTTTAATGACAGAGCGGCTCGATATTCTATGGAATCGATTCTATCGAGTGCCGACTGCCACCAACACAGCAGCGGCACCAATGGCCAACCGCAGTGCACAAGTACGCGAAACGATGAGCGAGAAAGAGTGGAAGAGAGAGAAAGAGAGAGAGAGAGAGAAAGGTATATAGGGGCTCGGCTATAGAGCAAGAAGAGTTTCCTCTTTTCATCTTGGAATATAAATTCAATGGGCCGTGGCTGAGGCTCATCCTGGCAGCCGACAAACGGAACCTCGCGAAACGAGCACGTACGGGGACGAGCATTTGCATCTCTACCGTCCTCGAAGAGAACTGCCCGAGCTTCTCTCGCACTCCAGCCTACCATACACTTTTGCCTTTGCCTGCTGTTGCTCCTGCTGCTGCTGCTGCTGCTGCTGTTGGTGATACTGTGCGCTTATATAAGCTTGTGCATTATAGCGTTTATAATACACGAGAAAAATATGAGTATGCTTGGCCCGTCCGATCCCGCTTCTCATCTTGCGACGGCGACGCCGGCATCGTCCTGAGAGAACAATGCGACCAGGCCTCCTCCGACTATCCGCACTACGTTCTGTTTTCCAGTCGGATATCGCGGCCTATAGAGTTTTGAAATGCGGGTACATTGCACCGTTACCAGCGAAAGTATATCAAAAATACAACGCCGCGATGCTCTACACACTTGCCAGCTTTCAAACGAAGGCCTCTCAAAAACTCTTGAAATTGAAACTCCGCGATGACACGTCTGACTCGCACTGAATTATCTACTGAACTATGGACTCGTGAAATCAAATGAGCCTAGACGGAATCTTATATTAATTCCAAGATTGAATGCTCAGCCTTTTTTTTGTCCTCACTATATACATGCAATTATTCAAACATTCACATAATTCAAAGTCAATTATTTCGTTGAGATATTTCGTTCCGTTAGAAGATACTTGAAAAATCATTTCACGTGAAAATCATTCATTGAAATGTACATGATGGTGCAAACGTATATATATCTGCGCATGACTCGGCTCATCAACGTCATTCTAATACAAATTAAGATGATGAATGCAGATATAAAAACGAAGGGATAACCAAAGGCTCGTTATGCACTGCTCGTTCTCTGTATTATATAGACGTGGATGTCTATTTCTCAGAAAGATTGGCTGAAAACTGAAGACACGCGTGATGCACGAAATTGCTTAGAGATAGAAAGAGAAAGAGAGAAACTCCCTTCGGCTGTTTCGTCTAATCACCATCGCAGAAACGGCCGTTAGCAGTCGCTAATGTCACCTCGAGCTCAACCCACGTTTTACTCTCTTTTTATCCCTGGCACACTCTCATCTAACTGCTGAGCACTCGCTCGCGGTTGTTGTTAATGCAATGATAAATGTATAGACGATACGGAATAAAGAAAGAAGGGAAAACTAAATGAGAGAAAGAGATAAATATCGTGAGCTTGCTCCCTTACGTTTATTCTCTCTCTTTCTCAGATATGAGTTGAGGAGTTTCTGTACGTGCGTTCTTACGAGTTTCTCAGCCGCACGTGAAGCTAAAAAAAAATCTTACGGAATATGAACGCTCGCCACAAACACACACACACACACACGCTCTTCTCTGCTCGTCACTTTGACAACATGAGCGTGCTCAACTATGCGGTGACCAATGGCAAATGTATGGCCGAGTTTTATTGAGACCCAGCTCGAACGAGCCCTGGAGAAGAACTCAAGCTCAAATCCCCGTTGGTGGTTCCATGACCGTGGAAATTCTCTGGTGTCCTTTTCTTTCTCTCTGGCTCTCCCTCTCTTTCTCTCCATCTGACAGAAGATCCAGTGTAAATATTTTTTACCTAGAAAAAAAAAAAATAGAGAAAGATAGTACGAGCGGACGCGGCTCGTGCGAGCTGGCACCGGGAAGAAAATACGTTCAAAGCCGCACATTCGAGCCCGCGCAACCGAAGAAAATTCTTTCCCTTTCTCGAGAGACTGGTCGTCTTCGTCGTCGTCGTCGTCGTCGTCGTCCGGGAATCTCACCACGGGAGGCCAATTACACGTGTGCCCAGTGCGCGTACCCGTAATTGCGGCAATGAAAATTCTAATGACACCGCACGCTGTCAACCGCGCGATGCGAGCGTGTGCCGTGTCTTCTCTGTGTATATATATATATATGCTACGTGCCATCAGTGCCTAGAGGTCTAGGTAGGATATGTGAGGAGTGAGCCCATCGCGGGTAAGGCAATCGTAAAGTGAGGAGAGTTCATGCACTCTCGTGTCCCAACCTCTTTCTATACCCTTCCCTCTGTTCTCGATATATGTGAACAGATTCTTTCGTTCTTTTCCTCACGAAATAAAACGACCAAGTCCCTCTATATTTTTCTTTTCGTACCATTACCATATGTACTGTCTCGGATATGCGCGCGCGTATTCCCATTTTAACCTTTGAAGACGCCATCGCTGTATTCATGTGTCCATGTACATATGGTATATATTATATATTGTATATGACGATCGTGTATATGTATATAAGGTGCGGACATTTTCCACCTTCGACTATCAAGAAATACGAAATTTATACACCCTTCGCTCTCGTAGTGCCATAGGAAATTACCTTCAGCTCAACGTGCGTTAGTTTATACACGTGACTTTTATGATTACTCTTGCCGCAGGAAATACGATTTTTAATCGCACATTGAAGAAAAACTGGCAGATGATTCACCTCAATATATATATATTTACGTACACGCACATGGTTATTAAGGAAATCGTAGATTTTCGTATCAATTAAATATAAATTAATTACTTTCCGCGGGGCTTTTTTAATGCGATATTGACCGTGCGGCAAGTTAAAAGGAATGCGATGGTTTTTTCTCGTTATTGTAATAGTAAAAATCAACCGGAATGAGGTGATAAAAAGTAGGAGCTTCGGTGATCATCTTAATCATGGAGCGAAGCGCGAGGCACGACGATGACGAGAAGCTGATAAAATTTGGCGTGTAGTAGAGTGTAACACGAACGAAATTGCTGTAACTTTCATTCTTTTAATAACTTTTGATGTTAAGATACAGCGCAGCATCTCTAAGATACTATGTGTGGTACAACCAAGAGACAGAGGGTAAATATAGGAAGAACGTTTTCGCTACCGGGTGCTGACAGGCGTGGCCGTAAGAACGCTTGATTAATAACCGAATAATAATATGGCACGGGTATGTTCAGGCATTATTTATCGAGTTACATGAACTTCACGTGTGGATAGACGAGAGAAATAGACAATCCATTCTGTGTGCGCACACGCATAAAACGTTTCGTTTACTGGTAGTTGAATTTTTTTTTCCCTCATACCGCCCACTCTTAACACATTTCAGATGCATGTATGGCAAAACGCGCGAATATGCACACGCTGAGAGTTCCCTTTCGACGGCGGTTTGCGTCGAAAGGAAATGAATATAAACACATGCACACTCCTTATTTATTTTGTGGCATATACACGCAGAGGAAAGACCGGTAAAACTCGTGGTTATCAATTTTCCAATAGACGAGGACAAATTTACGAGCTGCAGACTGTTCGTATATTAAGAAAAAGCCGAAACCGATTAATAACGAGATGAGTAATAGCACCACGCAAAGATTTTCATGGAGGGCGTGCATGAGCATATCTTGCGAAGAAATTTTTATAGATTTTGTGTGTGTGTGTGTTTTTTTTCCTCATCGTCATTTACATCTCTCACGTGAGATGCGTTATACTTGCAAATTTCTTGCTCACATTTCGTACACGGTGTGCACTTTTTTTTTTCTTCGATCATAAACGAATGTTCGTAAGTTCGTGTATGTATGTATATATGTGTCGATAATTTTTTTTTCGTTACAAGGCTCATTTTATTTTACCCCTTTGCCTCACTAGCACACCCTCCTGTGCGGAATATTTGCTCACCAACGCGCGGAGAGTTTCTTTTCGCGCTTTCTCGCTGCTGCCTCCCGTGTCATAAATTCCATGTTACGCGATCTCTCACTTCATATAAGATATAAGACAAAGAAAGGCACAAACGTGAATGAAGCAAAAAAATAACAAGAAAATAACAGCTCGTGCAAGCGGTGGCTGTCTGTGGATGAGAGTCATCGATCATCTGGGAGAAGACTCGAATATGCTGGTGAATAATTAAGCTTCTCTCTCTTACTCACGCAATTTTTTGTTATAAGGGCAAGACAGAGAGAGAGAGAGAAAGATGTGGAGAGATGAGCAAAGATGTAAATTGATTATCGATCGATCGCGATTATTCGATTGCAGTCCACAGACTTCGATTATGAGGTTGAGAGCGAGTTTTTTTCCTTAGCTTCGCTCAGGTGTTTTTTTTTTCATTCTTCTTATTTTCTTCAACTCGCGCTTCTTCGTCGTGTTCGTTCTCGAAGAGTCTTTCGAATCAACTACCAAACTTCAAAATGACCCGTGTCTCGCATACTCGCCGACAGCTTCGAACTCCAGGCGGTTGTGCATACATTGTTCGCACATACACACGCTGTACACATCGTGATAGCGGAGATGAGAGTTAGGGCGAGCGCGCGCGTCCGATCTGTAATTTTTCAAGCGGTGCCTCCTCAAGACTTCCGGCACGCGCCCCGCCTTTACATCATCGCGGCCATATAATAGTAGCACGCCACGATATATATAAGTGTACTGGCGGATTCTTCTTCTTATTTCTGAAGCGATAATAAATTCTGACGTGCTTTCTCTACCTTGTATTTTTTTAACCGTCACATACCGTCACATAGCCGTGTTTTTTTGTTTTATCAGTTATTTCTATTTGTCATTATTTATATACTTTACTTCATCGTAGTCTTAAGTCATAGATCACAGATTTAAACAAAATAGAATGCGTTTGAAAGGCTGAAATTATATTATATTTCTATTTCCATAATTCTATTTCATGAAATTTACACAGAACGCAAATTCAACCATTATGAAGTAAATGATGTAATAAAAGTTGAAGATACACGTTTCGAGACAGCCTGACATAATTTTGACATTTCAAAGTATTGCAAGTTTTCGTGATAGAAGGCCATTCCAAAAGAACCATTTAGGCGAAAGAGTGCCTATTTTTAGTCTTGGTGGTTACATGATGAGAATCTTTTCATACAAGACTATTACACACATGTATTTCATATTTCAAACATCTATTTTTATCCCATGAATACAAATTTTGAGCGTTAGCCTAATTCGTTTTTCAAGCTCATTATCTGGTTCAAACAGTCAGTTCGACAAGATCAATTTGAATCAATCTTATTTCAAGGAAATAATAGAGAGAAAGGGAGATAAGTCCCTTTCACTCTCGTAGTACATCACAGTGCCTCGTTAATTCCCAAGAACTAGAACTCTCGCAACTCAAAATGGATATTACAAAGTGACGAGGGGACCGATGATTTATCAGTGAATAGTGATGTCCCCTTATAGGTTAATGGCATGTATCTTTTGTGAGCACGTGCAACAAGTGACAAGCTAGATAATAAGCAAACACACAATTCGATTGAGCGAGTGAAATACTCGCTCTGTCGATCCCAGCTGATCCTTTCACATTATGTTGTAACGCTATTTTGCAAGTACCTTATTAGTGATGCAAGTGATTCAGATCCAATGACCAAAAAATGTGTCTCTTATGGCAAAGAGAATCAAGGCTTATTAGCAATAAAAAAAAAGTTTGAAATGACCAATTATTAGCAACAAAAAAAATGTTTGAAATGGAAATAATAGAAAATTAATTTAATTATTTTGATTTTTATGGCATAGGATTGATCATGATAAAAAACTTCTTATTATTTTTATATTTTTATTTCGCTTCTCACATTCGTTGCCAAAAATGTTTTTTCCACGTCACCAAGAATCGTCCGCATTGGACATATATATTACATTTACGTTTCTACGTATTATAAATATTTTACAATACAAATATAACGCTTTACTCGCACACAATGCCATAAATCACAGCTCACCGGAAGAGGGAAAAAGAGAACCCCGTTGTTCTTTCAATTCCCATTTATCAAACTCATCCGCCCGTGTGGACCTTTTCAACTATAGTTCTCTTCTTTATATTTGATTTCTTTTTTCTTTCACGCCCACCAGCATCCACAGGTCGTGCGTACAGCAGCCGGCGTTGGTTTCAAAATCAACAACGAGAATATATGTATAGGGAAGTAGCGAAGGTGTGAAACTGCAGAAATGCAAGAGATGACCAGTACGTTTGCAACGCATTAGATATAAAAAAAAGTCTCCGATGTATACGCGCATCTGTAAATATCATTGCGAAAGCAGATTTCGGTCGAATGAGAAAAGCAATGGAGAGAGAGAGAGAAAATGCTGAAAGAGACTGTTAATCTTTCAATTTGGCTACAAGAAGCCTCGAGACAAGAAAGAAACCTCCCTTTTTTTGCCATGCAGGCCACGAGCCTTCTGTTACTTTATGAATGATTATGGGAGGATGGAGAAAGAATGAAACAGTTTGAAACAACAGGTTGGAAACCCTTTTGTAGATTCGTTTTGGACATATGATCAAAAACGTATATATGAAAAATTAGGCATTGCGTGAGTCGAAGTGGCGAGCCCTACGGGGCTTACACGTGTATATACGATATAGTATATTCTTGTCGATTATTCTTTCAGTCAAGAGAGTCGTAAACGATTTTCTTACCAGCTCCACCATTGGAAGCGGTAATATTTCTTCGTGTGCGTTTTTTTTTCTTAGCTTATTCCATTTTTCATTCTCTTCGTTGCACACATCGAGAAAGAAGGATAAGGAGGAAGAGTGCGGCAGGATCCGGAGATACCTCGCTTACACATATCCATAAGTCATGCTAGGTGTTCCCCCGGTAATGACCCCCGGCTTCTCGTTTTACTCATATCCCCCGGTGCCGGTGCCTCGCCGACGCGAATTACACTATATACTATATGTCTGTTTCTTCGTCTTTCCTTCTTCGATCGTCCCTGTCTTATCCTTCCTATACTCGCATCATCCCCCTTCGTGCGTGTTCCCACGTGAATTCCGTCTCTATTCTCATGACGCGGTACGTAATGCAAGTTTCATAATTAAATGACTCAAGCGTTTTTCGCGTCTCATATATATCGTGCGCATGCAAATATACAACGAGAAAATTGAATTTATTCATAATTTATCTTTATTATGCTTGATTGAAAGGAAACTCTCGAATCATATAATGCAATCGGATTTTTCGAATTAAAATGTGAATTATAATTTAATACGATATACCTCATTTCTCTTTGTAAAATCGATTTTAAAAAAAGAATTTTCATTGATTTAGTGAAGTAATAAAAATGTATGATAAACTGAAATGTTCTTAATAATTTCATATAAAAATTTTTAAATCCTAGAAAAATTTAAATCACCCATTCTACCCAATTTAATTTGATATTTTTTAAATATAGAGAGAACAGTCATTCAATGAAAAAACACGATAAAAGTAGAAATGTGTGTTAGTCAAAAGATCGATTAACAAAATTCTTTTTTTCATGGCTGATAGGTGTACAAAAAATGATCAAAGCGCATCATTCATTTTTTTTATATGTAATATAAATTGTCCATTCGTCGTCAATGACGAATGTTTCATAAATGGACATTCCATTATAATAATTTTTTAAAATAATCCCATACAATTCTTTCGAAAATCATTATTTACAGTCCTCCATTCGATTTGCATCGAACGTTTGCGAGGACTGTGTATGTCCTTTTAATTTAACAACATCCTATATGGTGTTGCAGTTTGAGTGTACCTTTAATCGAGAGAAAGAAAAAAACACAACAGAGCCGCATTTTTCCGGGACGTTTACTGTGCGTTACCTCTTTGAATTTCGTTGCTACTTCCTGCTACACGGCAGCAGCTGATCTTGTGCTTCCTATACATGATATATACGCACGTGTGTGAGTGTGCTTCTGATGATGCAGCGTGCAAACATAGCTAGTACGTTGTATTGCGAGACGAGGACGACCTTATCGATCCAAGATCTTTGCCGGTCACGGGGGTTAACTCGAGATAACGCGATTAGTCGCGCTCGACCGGTCTCTCGCGCCCCCGCGCGCGGACGCGCGCGCCAAGTCCGGCGAATTTTCAAGTAAAACGCATCAGCAAATAAGCCAACAGCTCGAAGACCGCATGATGGTCCAGTCGTTCGCGTGGAGTTAAAATTGAGGAGGAAGATCCTCTCTTCGTCTCGCTCTTTCTCCTCTGCATGGCCGGCTGTATCAGTTACCGTTGGCTATTATCTGATCTTGTACACACCATAGGCCGCCAGCGAGAGACACGAGTGAGAAAGAAAGAGGACTGCGAGAGCTCGCGGCTTGTTTTATAGTTCTTGTATTTGTGTAGCCCGTTTTCAACGTTGCTTCTCATAAGTACACGTATATATATATATATAGTATTATGTTGGGATATCTTTTCTAGACGATTTATAAAATATGACTGTATGTACGTGTATATAAATACATAGACACAAATGACTAGAAGTAAACGCGTACATCGTCATCTCGCGCTAATCTTTAACGCGAACCTTACATACGTGGATATATATATGTACCCGACGTTTGTTTTATCCCTCGGATATAACGCGCGTTAGTATAGAAACGCAAATATGTGAATATGCTCGGCTCTCTATTCTGCGTCCATTCTGCAGCAACGTGAATCTTATCCTCCCGTTGTACATCAACATGATATTTGTTAAGCTTCATCTCTTCCGCGGATATCGGCTCACCGCTCCGGCAAACGGATGAACATTAATACGCGATGAGTTGCGCAGAAAACAAAAAAAAAATTTCGAACTTAGATATTATGACCAGATTGTAAAGCCCGAGCATTAATAGCCCTCGGGCGCCAACAGTGAACGGATGCACTCTCGTGCATTTAATCTTTGGAAAATGTGAAATTTTCTTAACCAAAGTTATTTTTTTATTATATTATGCAATTATATTTTTTTCTATAATTCATTGACAATTGTTTATGCATAATTTAGTCTCTTGATGCGCTAAAATAAAACGACGATATCACCGGGATGCAAATGAGAGAAACTTTTGAATAAAAGAGTCACGTGAAATTAAAAGGCGCAGCAAGGTGACACTGAACAGGTGCGCGTCACGATGAAACGACGCTACTCTATGGTGCATATACTTTGACATTTATGGTGCAGAAAGCACGATGCCGAGCTCAGCTCATTTTCGATACGTGTGTTCCTCCTACTTCATTACGTGCTCTCGGATCGGGGCCTATTTATCAAAATTGTTTCGTCCTTTCAAACGTACTTGAAGTAACGGTCACTCTTCGTGATTATTTATGCTTTTTCAAATAATATTTATGGTTTTTACTCTGGTTAACGGCATACCAATTATGAGCTTGATTGAATAAATCGCAAATCCTTTTTTTTATCTCAGTATCGTTTATCCAATTAAGTTAGAACTTTGCACTAACCTTCTAAACGTCAATTGATGAAACAATTTAAAAAAAGGGTAAAAATATTTTGACAATTTGTAAGTAAATAAAAATTGCACTTTTTGTTTTGCAACCAAAGCACTTAAAAATATTGATCAAATTTAATTTAAAAAAAGAAAACAAAAAATCATTGCATTTTCTGTACACGTAAATGTGTTTGCATTGTATGGGTCTACCTATATATACTGAGCATCAGCTAAAATACTAATTAAATTAGAATAACAAAAATCGTCACGTGGTCACTAAAAGCCATCAGCGACGTAATTACGCTCTCATTCTATTTATATATACGGATGAATTGTAAAAATTGCTAATTTGCGAAGCGATTTATATTGGATAGGGACCTAAAATGCTTTTCCATGTTCGTCGACAATTAATATATATCGTATATATATATAACGAACGGTATATGGGTTTGCAGGAGTTACGCAGGTTAAATTCATCAAGCTTCCACATGGGATTCGAAGTATCAGAGCAGACACATATTGTCGGAGGTGGCTTAATTGGGGGTTTGATTGGCGGTGAACCAGAAGCCAGATCAACTACGTTCGGTATAAATCCGTCAGAGAGATTACATATTCACCTGCTGCTCGCTTACTCTGGCACTGAGCATTGGATGGCATGTCTGTTTGTGACTACGTGTATGTGTGTGTGAATGTTCGCGTATGCCTCCTCGCGGAACATAGATCTCGTGTCAGAGAGCGGGTATATTCTATGCGCAAATCCTCTCGCTTCTCCCACCACCCACACGTGTATAAATTTTTCGCATACACCATGATAATGCCTACCGCTTACATTACTGCAGATTGTATGTGTATATGTGTATAGATGAAAAGCATTGCGAGGGAAAAGAGAGGATCTCGTAAAGTCGGTGATGCAGTCAGCCAATCGGAAGGTGACCGAAAGCTCGACTGGCGTTGCTATCGCGAGACTCGGTTCCACCCCCTGCCACTTAAGCGAGAAATCAGGGAAGATGAAAGGCGAATGCTATTTCCCATTATATATATATATGTATACAGTAGAACCATCCTAGAAACAGCCTCTACACTACACCAACATCCATTTATACTTGAAGGCAAGATGAAGGTAGACGATTCCGAGCTCGCGCTCGCTGCCTCGCACAGTAGTGATACAGCCAAGAGTCGAGGCATGGAATGACCTACTTAACTCGTACTTAGGCTCCTCCTAAGGAGAAGGGGGCATCCACTACGGAGAGAGAGACGCTCCGGATCGCGTTCAACGATCGGAAAAGTCGCCCGTGTCGAGACCCCCGCAAGATTCTCGCGCGCGCCTCTCTCCCTTGACGTGACTCCTCTGCGGCCAATCCCGTTCTTCGCGATATCTTCCCCCCTCCTCCAAACTTTACTGATATACTATATATACGCGCGGAGCCTCCATTACATATTATATACATATATACACAAACGTATTTACGTCTCTATGTGTAGATAAACTTTTGTTTGGCACACGAGCAACTATATATACAGCGAAAACCTGGACCAATGAACGAGCTCGCTGGAGTATATGTTGCTCTTCCTGATTTGCTATTCGTGCATCGAGAAACGTGCTAGCGGCATTAAGATGTCAAAAAAGCACTCTTGCATGCACACAAATTCCACATGATTGGCTAATAATTTTCAATATCATTTACATGGCTCTTTCCGAATAACACGCGAAGAAACAACCTACGTTTAATAAACCACCATTATAAAACGGTCCTCATTGATTTATACACGTGCCCTTGAGAAAACCCTCGGAACATTCATAATTCATCGCGATCTATCCACAGAATGAAATGTTTTTTTTTCTCCTTCCCCGCTCCTCTATGTCCCTTTTTTATCATTCGAAGATATCGAATGTGAGATAAGACATTCTCCGCAGTGTCGGCAATCCTTTACCTCGGTTATATTCTTCGAGAGTGTAATAATTCGTGATAATTAACATGAGCGTTATTTATCGTTGGTAGACGTGGTCGATGATATTTTCCGATAAGACGATTACGAGAGGGTGTGTGCATGATTTTTGTTCGATTCACTGCACTGTAGAAAACGCAGACAAATGTTTAAGGCTCTCGTGAATTTTAACTCGAGCGGTTTTAATTTTTGGGGGGATCCTTGCAATAATCAATTCAAAATATTTTGGTGTTTTTGACATCGTTTCCATCGGGGATGTCGCTTTATTCAAGAGAATGCAATGCATAGATATCATCGTAATAAAGATTAAGAGATCGTGAGTTAGGGGAACGAAAGAGAGAGCTTGGGCTCCGTGGGAAACGATGATCCATCGACGTGTCTATATGTATATAGGAGTCCGGCAAACACAAAGAACCGCCCATTTTACATCGGCAGACACCAAGAACGTTTTGTACCTCGCTTATACATATACGTCTCACGCGAGTGAGATCATGAAAACGTTGAAGCAGTCTTTCTCTAATCTCTCGTACACGTCGTTAAAAACACGTCATTAACGTTAAATGCGCTCTCGCCCTAAGCCGGAGCTCTAAGACTCTCGATGACGAGAAGTGTGCTCGATCCTGTTACATGATTGCGTTGTACCGATGACTCAAAATTAAAAAGACGCAACGATCATATAGAAACACTTTACTTTTACGCTTATTTTATTCTGAATCTATTATAAACAGATTGATAATAGAAATTCTATTGAAGCATCACAGCATTACGGAAGAGAACAGATTTTAGACGAATCGAGCATTATTTTTTTTTTTTTAGAATTAAAAATTTATACCTGTATATTCTCACTAATTGCAATAATCAACTATTTCATTTTCAAGAGCATTGAGGAGACCATAAAGGTATAATGATATGTACAAAGTTATAAAGCGATCAGAATTAATTTTTGCTAAATAATTAATTGAAAATTCACGTGAATGTTCTTAAATATAATTCCTCAATCATTAAAAAATCTCAAAAAGTTGTACCCAGTTAGTTATATATGCAGATATTTGAGGGTATAAATGGCAACTCTAAACATGAGCTTTTATGGAAGTTTTCGGAAAATTATTGCAAATTTCAACAATCAATATCATGATTTTTGAATCAGTGACGCTTCCTTAATTTTTACACGTACAATCTTACATAAATTGACAACGTTTATACAAATTTTCTAGTCACTCCTTAAATATACAAAGTATCAAAGTCATTGAAATAATTTTTCATTCTTCTAGTGAGAGTCTCTCGCATATTCCGGTCAGTAAAATCACCTAAATCACGCGTTGTTCATGCTCCAAGACAATTTTGCTCGTTTAGAAAAATATAGAGAGCAAAAGTGCTGTATTACATGCCGAACTGCCTCGGCCAAAGGCGCGAGACAACACGGGCTGGGAATGAGCTTGGCAGGTTCCTCCCACAATACGAGATATACAGGGACTTCTGTTGCGCATATACATAGATATACAAAATCGGAGGGACCACTCGCGCGCCTGAGTGTGACGACGGAAGCTGGCCTCGAGCGTCTCGTTGGGTTAGTACAAGCGCCATAACGGCCTCTGAAATGTTTTCTATTGCCTAGTGTTGCAGCAACTTTGCGTCACGAATCCTCAACTCGGAATATAAAAGCGATAAAATATGAAGACTTTTTATTTAAATGGTCAATTCTACGTCTCATTCATCAATTTAGGTTGTTTGCTTATCATATTTAATGTTCAACCAATAATTATTTTCATAATTCAACAAAATATTTTTAAAAAATCATTAATATTCATTAATTTTAATATTA
>JABMBV010041067.1:0-14718 GCA_018906735.1 Mesochorus sp. PSUC_FEM 10030011
TCAATTTTTTAAAAAGAATTAATTAAAAATTTACATGAATGTTCTCAAACATCATATCACGCTATGTGAAAAATTTGAATAGATTCTACCGACTAATTACAAAATATATTTAATTTTGAAAATGATAACTTTTAACATGGGCTCTTATGGGAGATTCTGGAATATTGCGATATATAATAATAAATATCTCATTTCCTGAGTCGATTAAGCTTCTTCAAATTTTACATACATTTTATAGTATGATTATCAAAAATATTCAAAAAAAAAAATTTAAGGACAATCTTATGGACTATCGCTAACGACAGAATTATATCTTAAGAAACTAAAAGTAGATTAATCCTCTATGTGCATTCGTGTAGATGAGTCGAGCGTGAAAGGAATTTTCGTATATATGTTATCTGATCTCTTGTCACCATACACGCCTCCTCTTTCACCTCCATCATTCTTCGATTAAGAAACTTTCCTCTTGAGCATGTGTATACATAAGTATATACATGGGTTTATACCGGTATAGATATTTGCTCATGTGTATGGTAGAATATGCGTCGATACAGTAGGTAAAGTGCATACTGTACCGGTGTACAGTGGATATACCCTACCGTTGAAGAATCGAGAGCGTGAGAATCACGATGACCTACCACGGGCGAATACTAACGCTTCGCAGCGAGCGAGTGAATGAACTGTCGTTCTTAGATGTGTGTCTACACAAGTCCGCATTACAATGGTTTAACATGAATTTTGGCTCAGCAAAGAAGAGAATCCAAGAGCTGACTTTTTTTTAGTTTACAAGAATCCTTGTTTTTGTTTATTAAAAAATACGATCTGTTATGTATGAGAATAAATCCGCAAAAGACAGCTAAGAAGTTATGGATCAGTATTATAAAAAAAAACACACTGTTCATATTCACCGACAAATTTCACGACGTCGATTACTTTCATTCCTGATGATTGCAATGGGAAATTGTACCATTCATAGTAAACTGAAAATAACAACAAAAAAGAGATGGGAAAGACGTGCACAATTTTATCGTAGCTAAGTCGTAACAGATTACGAGGTTATGCGCAAGGAGTGACATTTGTTTCGTCCACAGAATAAATCAGCCTACTCAACACTTTCACTTCGAGAAACCGGAGAGTTGAAAATTCTGAGCGTTACATCGCACTCTGTGATAAGACCCCGTGTCACAATTTTCACTCGGTTAATGCCTTATCATAACCGGATGTAACGTTGAAAATATTATACTATTCTGAGATCTCGTTTGTTTGAGATCTCTCCATTCCTTATTATATCTATATGTGCCTACGTATAATCCTATTCTATGGTACCAATTTAATGTCCTACGGGACTTGTGTGTCACAGTAGATCCTCTGACGCCCACATAATATATACGGGTCATTCCAGCAGAATGTAACATAATTAAAATTATTAATATGAACGATTTTTCTAATTTTTATGAAAATGAAAACATGGACTAAAAATAAAGTCATATAAAACCATTTAAAAAAAATAGACAGAGTTATTTTTATCGTTAATATATTATTAATGTATATTCGCACATAACAGCTTCATAAAAAAAATATATTTTGAGGAGAAGCGTTTTATTTTATTTATATTTTTGGAAAATATTTGACTTTAAATCTTCGTCTTTGGAAAATTTTTTTTTTTCAATATAATAATACATGTAGAGACATTTTTTTGAAGTTTAAAAATTTGAATCTGATATTTGAAACGATATCCAAATAGTCAAGTTCTTCGAAAGGATCATTGGGTTTCCATGGAATAGCCCATATGTATAATGGTTTTGGAGTGATCATTGGCATAGTTGGTAAGACCTTGGATTATCACGCTGGCACCCAGAATCGTTCCAAAATATTTGGCCAGTGCAAAGAGATTACAGAATCAACTAAACACTAAACATTTAAAAAACGAAAATTGTATGACCAGCTTGGGGCAAGTTTTAAGTCTTTCGAGAAAACGAGGCAAAAGAGCCTATACAATGTAGCGATGTAGACTATAACGGTTGCATAAAACTTACGCATGGAAACCTTTCCTTCCGTAAAACGTCAGTCATGGTTGCCTTGGCAATAAAAATTGCAACGATGCGGAAAGAGCGAAAAAAATAAACAGATCAGACGTGCACCTCGGATTGAAAATTGGACGAATTATACGCAAAATTTGAACGAACATTGATTTTATTCGTGAAATTTCAGAAAAATCAGGAGATATGAATTATTATAGAAAGCGTAAAAAGCATTGAATTTATGTTACGTGTTAAAATACAAAAGTTGATGTTTTTTTTTACACATTTCAAAAAATGTTATCAATTTTATTAATTTACTTTTTTATTAGATAAAAAATGGCGATATTTTTTAAGTTGACGATACTTCGAGACGGAAACGGAGCGAGAAAGAAAATTAATGAAGGCGATAATTGAAGGGGTAGACATAGGGAATCGCGTTAATCTTCCCCGAGGTTACCTTGGAATTTCTTTTCAACTATAGCTAAGGCAGTTGTGTTTCCCGCATACAAATATACAACGCATGCAACCCGTCTGATTACAGTGTGCACAAAACACACGCACGAAAGACAGTGTGTGCACCTCATTACGTCTTTCTCTCACGCTTTGTCACGCGCAATGCATATTCTCGTATGTATACACACTGTGCACTGTTATCGAGCACGCTCGGTGCATATACAGCTCCGTGTGAATTCTGAAACATGATTCGGGCGCGTATATAGACACGTAGCAGTACACGCACTGTGTAATACGGACGAGCTAATGCAGTGATTAATTAATTTATTTAACGTGTAGATTTACGCTTTAAAATAAAAGTGAAATCTTGTTAAAAATGTAAAATTAACTTCGCGAGCAATCGTTGTTCGTTTTTCATTAATAAATGGATAATACAATGCGACCAGTATTGAAGAATGAACAATAAAATAAATTCATGAAATCCAATTATGATAAAACGTTGAGGTTGTTACTGTAACTAAAAAGATAATTTAAGCAACCATTGATAGTTTTGATAGCATTATATTTTTGCTCGAAGCTTTCTCATATACGTCTTTACATAGTCGAGTTTCTTGAAGACTGAAGTATATTTGAAACGGAGATGATAACATGAATGAGAACGTCAATGGCTATTGTTGAAAATAACGATTCAAGCGCACTGATTAAAAATCGTATTTTAATTATCGAAATAAGCCATTCAAAGTGGTATCTTATCAGTTGTAAAGAAATATATTTTCAGGATCACTAGTTTTGGCTTCGTTCAAACCATTATGTGAAATATGCAAAATATATTTTAATGGTTAACTATAGTTTAACCAACTCTTTTCCAAACCAATTTGAGAGTCGATAAAAAAATATGTGATCTGTGGTAGAAGAATAAATGAACTATAACAATGGTATACATATAAATAAAATGAACATATAAAAGTCAACCATCAAATAGATCCACGAGTATGAAAAAAAAATAAATCAAAATAACCCATAGATCTCCCAGTATGGCTTGAAAAACCTTTGGGATATCCTTGAATGGAGATAAATGCATCTGCGGCGAAGAAGAATTTTCGTTGAACAAGATTCACGCTGTCAGTATATGTGTAACGATATAGTGGTGCAAACGCACGCATATATTAGCTCCAGTGCAGTTGGAGAGTCCGTATATATAAACGAGGAATAACTTCCTCGCGAGGTTGTCGGGTTGTTTGTGAGGTTTCACGACCCCGCTGGGCCCACCGAACGCGTTGCGTGTTTTGTGTTTCATGCGGAGAACGTTGCTTGCTCCACGGCCAAAGAGAGTCCGCGAGTTCTCGTCTCGCTCGTAAAGTATTTCGCGCGCTATTGTGCGAGCTCCACAAGCGTGATGAGCCGCGTATTCTAGCTGTATTGTGCCGTGTCTGGCCAATAAGAAGATCCGAAGAGACGATTTCTTTCACGCACAAACTACCTCGGCTAAACACCTACATGATACGTACATTCACATAGTATAAGGCTGTACCATCGCCGTATATGGCGCTACAAAACTAGCAGAGTGCAAGCACATGTGTTCTATACCTTCCTATATCTTAACATCGGTACATAGAGGGGATCGAAGTTTTTTGCTCGTCCACATTTCCATTCCCGATCCATTTAGTTATATTCGAGCTCGTTTCCTCGTAATCTTGACCTTTGAGCATTAACTTCGCATTTTTTGAGAATAGCATGATGAACTCTACCGCGTAACTAATCATTTTAATATATCCAAAGCAAAATAGCAACGAGAATAAGATTGAGTTAAGACTTAGGTTCTGGTTCAGTGGGTTAAGGTCTTTTCAAATCTAAAGTTTATGGTTCTCATCGTCATATTTGTTTTCCAGTGTACTTCAGTTTTATATCCGTATAACTCATTATATTCAAAAGCTAGTAACCTGTTCTAGTTATCGATAGAGTCAGTTTTACGCTAAATCCCCGAAACGGGGAACAATGCTCAAGCGTTGGATAATTATCGTCTTCCATAAACATGGAGCAGTTGCCAAAACGACGATAACGAAGTTTTGTTGCAATTTATTATCGGTTACCGCAATAGGGCATTGATTCGATCTTTGCATTTCTGGAATACTCGGAACTCCAGTACAAGCATTAAATTCTCGTGGCTTAGTAGTAGTAGTAATAGTAGAGGGAGATTCACTGCAATGCCCAACGCCGTAAAGGCGCAATGGGCCACTTCATCCAGAACCATGCGGTTATTCTTCGTTGAGCAAGGAGTACTCCACAGGAATGTAAGAGCCAAAAGTCGTGCGGATAAGTGTAACCGCACACTCTTATACAGGCCACCGCTATATCTGATCTTCCCTCGTTTCGTCTTTGTCTCCTTATGGTCGAACATCGGAAGATGAACCAGCCGATGTGCCGGTTGTAGGTCGATGATATTCCAGCTCTTCTATGTTCTTTCTTTCTTCAAAGGAGCTCTGTGCTTCCTTCGTGAGCCTCTTTTTATTCGCATCATTCTCCATAAACCAATGCGCACCGAGAGCAAAGGATCGCGATCGTGTGCGAGTATATGTTATATATGGCGCAGACAACACATACGGGCTCACAAAAACATGAAAACGTGTACATCAATCGCTCGCGAAAGCATATTCTACAAGCACAACGCACACGTACTACACGTACGCGCACGTGAGCTGCCTACTGGCCATAAGCTCCTGCTCTGCTATATCTCGACACAACGCGCGTTTAGTAATCTCTCTGGTATCCTCTTTCGCGTTCTGAGCTTCTCAGCTCGTGAGCGGCTGATGGACGACGATTGTCAATGCCAAGGTCTCTCGATACTTGCTAGCGTGCTCGCTGGTAAGTGAAAGAGACACGAGTGCAGCGGGAGACGCGCGCACATGCGGTAACATCTTCGATGAAACAAACACACACGAACACGTATTGATTCGCGAACTCGAATCGATGAGGATCTCATCTTGCATCACTGAAGACACAGCGGCAAACTTATATACTACGTTTTCTTCTTTCTGTGGGGCTTCTCGTTTGCACGATGAACATTTTTTCAGAAAACATATCCGAGATCAGATGAAAACGTTGAAAACCACGGGAAATCAATATTGCTAAAGAATTTTCAGGTAAAGAAGGAAGCCATGCTCGTCATATTATTTTCAAAAGAAATCGGCAAACTTGCTCTCGCTGCGCTCATTGTTCACTTATCTTGAATGGAGCTCTAATACCGGGGGTGAATACCGTGGTGCATGGCGATGTATATGAGCCGTGGGGCTTTTGTGTGGCTTTGTATTGGAGAAAAGAGCCGAGCTAAGGTTCGCAAAGAACTTGTGAATTATCTTGCCAGCGGAATATTTGCCATTTGAATTCTAGATCTCAGAAGCAGTAGAAGCTATCATCTATGCTTATATTATAATTCAGAAATGGGCTTTCAATAATATCAGAGTGAGAAATAAACAAGTTTATTCAATAATTCGGTTCTTATTGAAGTTTTCAAATGCATAATTCATAAAATTATTTGTGATTCAGTATAAATATACGTAAGACTACTTGTTCTAATATAAATCTAGATTGACTGGCATCTATTTGAACGCATTATTAAAAGGTAATGAATAAAATTCACAGTATAATTTTCTAGCTATAATGAATTTCATAACTTAATGACAATGGCCTTACGGACATTATCGACATATAATTCTTGGAAGATTTTTATTCGATAAAAATTATCGGCAATCCATGAATCCAGTTAAACCAATCATATGAATCGTTTTGCGATAAATATTTTGCAGTGTCTGCCAGCATATGACGCGGGCCATTGTCTTTTAATAATGAGAGAATAAGTCTCGGATCTATACACTGCCAGCAGGCAGTGCGAGTTTCTTGCATTCTCATAGATTGTCGGGACGGTCGACCACACGTGACCCGAGAGTCAAGTATAGTCAGACCCGATAGAGGATCTAACCAAGGGGAGAAGATACTCAAACGAATTCATAGGAATATAAATTCACGACACGACAATGATAATTAAAAAGTAAATGTGCTTTTATATATAATGATATAATCAACGTTGGATTATTCTT
The DNA here is from genome assembly GCA_018906735.1 of Mesochorus sp. PSUC_FEM 10030011. Lineage (NCBI taxonomy): Eukaryota > Metazoa > Arthropoda > Insecta > Hymenoptera > Ichneumonidae > Mesochorus > Mesochorus sp. PSUC_FEM 10030011. The sequence continues at coordinate 6,569 of JABMBV010041067.1, forward strand.
AGAATAAATAGATCGTGAAAATGAAACAGCTTGATGTGCTATAAATATTGAAAACTACTGACTGCAGGTAGAGTCAAAATACTGTCGACGCTATACCAGACTGCATGACCGCATGATCGACTGCATTGTCGGATCGTCTGGATATAAACCCTACACTTGAATGTACGTGATCTGTATCCTCGAGCAGGAAAGTCTCGAGAGGGCCCGATATACTGCAGGTTGTAACCGAGCACAATCGAAAATGTAGCTGGCGAATAAAATAGGAAATACAACGAAACAAAAGAAGAAGATAAAACAAACCGAGTGCACCGAAGCAGCCAATTTTCTATCACCAACACCGCGCCCCCGTTTCGAAGCACTTGATCGTTTAAATTCTCGGCAATGGCATCCTACATTGGCAAACATTATTCACCTTTTTTTTCTTCTATCCCAAGCTCCAGGTCTGTAAGCTTTTTATTCTTTTTTAGTGTTGCCCAAGCCAATTGATTTTTAGACGGTAAGGCTCGTGCTTCATCAATTTTATTAAATGTCGTTAAGCCACTTGGGCTTTATTTTCTTTTAGGCATTGCCTAACTTTACTATACTTTTGAGTGCTAGTACGTGACGGTGGCCCAGAGATATAACAAACCAACCCAGTTACTGAACAGAGACTTGATATCATGTTACATTCCCGCATGTACAAGGTGTAACGTAAATGGTAGAAAATGCATTGTGTGTATATATAGGAGGAGTTCGTAAAATGGTACACAGAACAGAGAGACCATTTTTCCGCCTGAACAATTCTCGTCTTTTTTACTGATTTACTCTGTCACAGGATGACACCTGATATCTAACGTCGAAGACCAATAAACCCAAGTATGCACTACCTTTCTTTTACTATTTCTATTTATGAAAAAGAAGTGATTCTTGAAATTTATTTTTCAAAAGACCACCATTTTGTAATGTTTTGATAAAAATGTGCAATTCTGGTTTGAACGAGAATGACAAGTCTACAGAACAATAATCTATTTGAATTTTTTTGTTTCGGAAGTACCCAAGGATCCCTATCGATTGCACCACCCCCCCTTTTTTTGAGGACTTCTACTTCGATGCAGAAAAACACCATCTTCATTTATTAAATCGACAATAACCATTTTTTACATGTAATCTAAGACATTAATAATAACATATGTTAAAACCAAAACCGTTGAATTTTTGTTTTTCTTGTTAAAAATATATTCCGGAAAATCCCACCCAAAATCATCCATTACTAAGGAATACCCCCTTAAGCATAGGCTAAAATAATTCTGGGGTGAAAATGTATCTTTCCTTAGTGAGTGCAGGTACGCATAATCGTGTGGGTGTGAGGCGCAGATTGGTAATTTGGTCGACCCACGTAAAATACACATGTACCTTGAAAGTCCGTTACGGGGAGAATATTCACAACCTTAACGGTAACTGAGTGTGCAATTCGTGTTGCTGCTGTTACGACGAGGCCATGCTGGGTTTTCGTTGAATATCGCTCGAGGAACGTGCGAGGATTCGTTACGGAAGATTTTTTTTCTTTATAAGAAAATGAGAGCTCGGGCAATGCGACGAGTAATTGGTTGGCAAAAGGAAGTTATAAAGTTTTCGAAACTCAGATTACATGCGTATACTGCATATAATTCGACACGTATATGCAAGAAATGAAAATCTTATGTATGCTTTCTGCTTGGGCGGGCGTGGGTCGATTGGGTCAAGATCAGATATATTTTTTCTCCTTTAATTTGTTTTCAATGAAACACGAATGCCTTCTTGTCAATATATGATTATTCATATGAATGACAACATCCGACTTTCACTATACGAAGCACACGTTGAAAATTACACAAGTGGCACAAATTTTGAAGGAAACCGTTTATTCGGTATGGATAGTATGATTTTTTTTATATACTTTAAAAAACTGTCTTCACCAGTAGGACTAAATTAAGATTATAAACGAAGTCTTGATTGACGTCCAAGATTCTCAATTATAATAATAATACCATAAAGAATGGAGCTTAATTAGATATTATAAGCTCAAAAACTCGCTTAGACTACAAGTTCATAATTTTGAGTGTCACTCATACATAGCAAATTTTAGTGCCAACACCTCGGTCACTGGATAACGAAAACTGCCTGAGGCCGCAGAATGCTCAAGGCATACGCCGGATCCAGCAAAGCGCTGAGGCTGTGGACACTCGTCTGGAAAATATCGCGTTGGAAATTGTTTGCTGGGTGCAAAGAGAGAGTAAAGGAAGAAGAAGAGATAGAGAGAGAGAGAAATAACGAGAAAGGGGGAGGAGGCAGGCCGGCAAAGATGGAGTGAGAAATGGAAAATGAGATCAAGTAAAGGGCGAGTGGAAGAGAAAGAGAAAGAGAGATCGAGCAGGGATGAGGGTGGTGTGTATGAAGCTTCAAAATGAGCTGGTGAAACGGCCTTTACGGATGAGTCTCTTCGGTCTGCATGTTGGTTTCGTGAGTTGGGTTTACTCATTTTCTAGATAACCCTCTCTCGTTGGTATACCAGCAAAACTTTCAGACCTCAGCTGTTTGCAGCTGAGCTTATATTCTCCAAACTAAAGAATCTCTCTCGGGAGATTCGACGAAAGGACATATAATAATTTAAGGAAATATAAACGAGGAATAATACAGTTTTTTTTTCTTTCTATAAAACCTACGATATATCACGGCTATATATCTTCGTATACAGGAAGTAAAGTATGGTCGCTTTGTTTATTTTGAGAATATTTGTGGTACGAGCGCAGAATGTAAAACCGGATAAATTTATAACTTTTGTAGGGATTTAGTAGCGATATAAAGCGGAGAATGAAAAAAAAAGTTATGAAATTGAGTTGGGTAAGTAAAAAAAAAAGATTATAAAGACTTTTCTATTATTCTTGCTACTTTATTAACTAATTAAAAATCATATTAAGGTAAAATGACTACTCGTATTTTACGTCATGGTATAAAATAGAAAATGCTTTTTTTATATTTCGAAAATGAAAGCCTTCGGAAATTCAATAGCGAATAAATAAGATAATAAGTTATAAAAGGAACAATCAATCGAACCATTTACTTTGAAGACGTACTAGATGAGATGGTGAAAATTACTGAAAAAGGGGAGTAACGAGAAAAGTCGGAGAGTCGATGATAGGAGAAAAAGTAAAATCTAAAAAATTCATGAATGCACTCAGGCAATTGCGGAAGGAAAGGACTCGGTACTTGAAAATTCTCCGGATATCCAGTTATCACTGGACAGAGCAAGGGTCTAGACAAATAAATTTTCAATGTATCCTGAACGAAAGTTTCTCGTGAAACGTGTGCGAATATAGTGCGAGGAGCTGAAAAGCTCGAAGGAATATAAACCCTTGCCCTCGACTATCGACCAGCTTCTTTCCTGCGTTCTTTCCTCTCTTATTCGCGGGTTTTCGTCTTTAGAACATGTAGAGCCATAAAATATATATGTCTACTCAATGTATGAACCACAGCGCAGCCTCTCGTATTCTTAAGTTTTCTCATGCAAAGTTTTATGATTTTTTTTTTGTTGCAAAATTACGTGCTGTAAAGAGTTGCATATATTTTCATCTAGTTAACGTATTATCCTATTTTCCATGAAACAATATGCATATAAAGGAACCATAGAGTTGCAAGGATATTGAAGTAGTTTCGAAAAACAATAGCAATATAGCTTTTTAAGTCTATGCATTTTTTATTTATTATTATGGTAAAGTTTCCTACAGCATCCATATGAAATTAGCAATGTTTTTAGATTTTCTTTTTTGAATATGAGATGCTAAAAACTTTTTAGACCGCGTAGATTTACTCTGATTTCATTTGAACCAAATGTATTGGTGCAAACAAAATAAAAATCAATAAAAAATTCGGAAAAGACTTCAAAGTAAATAACTACTAAAAAATACTTATTGCAGATTATATAAAATGAAAAAAGCAACAATTAATTGAAAATAATTATCTTGAAAACAACAAACATAAATAAATAAAATCGTTATTCATGTTTTTTTTTCAGTCTTGCATTATACCTATATTTATAAGTTATAAGTTATAAGACATCTACAATACACCATCCACAAACGTCCTACGTTTTTTTGAAACACTTCCCGTCAACCTTGCGATTATTTATCGAATTCTTTAATCGTCGCGGCTTCCGAGCTCGACACACGCGTGTTTCCGAAAACGGCAATGGGACTCAAGTCGCGTGCGTGTTCCATTTTAAAAAATGATAATAAGAAGTGTTAGATCACATTCTTGGGTTTAGTTTATTATGGTAAGCTCTAGTTTTTTTTTTCAATTTAAATACCCGCAATATCGGTAAAAATGTATCATTGATGCCCACAAAAGTGTTGGCTCTTTAAAGATTTTTTTCTCACCTGTTTCAAAAGGCGTAAATAACACATTTTATTAACACAGAAATTTAAACACATCAATTTTTTTTCATTGTGAATTGACAATATGAATAATCGAAAATCATCAATTGAAGGTAAACGAAAAGTGCAAATGTATAGAAACTGCAAAATAAAATGAATTTTTTGAAGGACTAAATCCTCGTAAGCAAACGCGAAGGACGGGCGAGTTTTCCAAGTCAGAGCTCTATTCAGTGATTTCTTCTTTTAAGTTTAATCTCACGTGCGCCATCAAAGGTCTCGTAAATAAAGCCATTATAAATGATCATCAAGGACGTATTTCTAAATGAGAATTTAGCAATGCAAGCTGGTCGAATCAATACCTAAAATGGAAAAATTCTTTCACGAATTTTTATGAATCTATTTTTATCCTAAATATATCAACTTTATGTTGAAAATATGCTAGGACGTAATTTTGTTATGAACTTTAGCTTCGAACATGTCTTACACAAACTTATGGCAGCTTTGTCATGTTTATTATATAAATAAAAATGGAAGTTTTTGAATGCAGCAAAAAAGTAGTTTGCATAACAGAAAATAATTTTTACTTCCATCAATCATTTAATTTCTTATCATTCGATAAGGTCAATGTTATTTTCGAATTATTTGAATTGTGTAACAATAGAAAATTTAACATTATCGTAGAAGCAGAACATTCCTGAACGTTACACGGTATAGAGTCCGCATACCCTGCACATTAAGCGAATATTATAAAGTATTTAGTGTGTCTATGCGTGCGTGTGACGAATGTCGAATAGAAGTAAGATTGTTAATCGATGCGTTGCGTCTGTGAGAATGATTTTATTATAATTATATTTCACTATAAATGTATCAATTAATATTTTTATCATTAAAAGGACTCAAACATCTTTATCGTAAAATAGAATGACTGATCAAGGAAAGTTTTATTGATTTAAAGTTTGCCTAAAGAATTATAATACGAAAAACATTTTCTAATAATCAATTGAGTTTATTATCTAATAAATCGAATGAAAAATACTTATAAGGAAAGGTTTCCAGGTGTACTCAACCGATTTTGATAAAATTTGGATAGTTATTCTATGATAGAAGGTTAAAACAGTTTAAGGTGAAATACATTCTTAAAGTTGAAACCTCGAAACCCGAAATAATTATCGAGGTTGAAATTCAAAACACGATTATAAAAAAAAAATAGAATTTGCATGATAAAAAAAAATGAAAAAATTTCGTAATCAACAGTGCTTTTCATAGTACACTTATTGATTCAGAACCATTGTGAGTATTTTCAAGATACGCAACGCGCCATCTCTTTAATTTCAGCTTCATCCAGCAGCAACTCAATACATTGCGCGTACTTGTGCTGCAAGAGTTTTGCAGTTTTGTTTATACAAACACGTAACTTCTTTGATCTTCGCCGACTTTTGCGAGCGCATCAGTATAATCAAAAAAAAAAAAACATGAAGATGCAAAGAGAAAGCGATAAAAAGATAGAGAGATGGAGTAACAATGTTCAGTCTTGAATAGTATGTTTTTACACAACTACTCGTATAGGTTGGGTTACCTTATATATGCATAAGGTCGACACTTAGCCTAAATGCAGGTCTCAACTGCGAGAATGCATCAGACATCTTAGAATCGTGCCAAGTGTACAGGCTGACCGAAAAACTCTAATGCGTTCGAACTGTTATTGTTTCGTCTCGAAAAATAATGTTAATAATAATGAAATAATAATTAACTAAGAACACATTCAATATATCCTCAAAAGTACAACTTCTGTACTTACAGTTTAATACGAATTTGATTTTAACCCTTAGACATATAACGTATCAAAATTAATGCAATAATTCTGAGTAATTTTCTATTTCATACTTTTTTAATTTTTTATTTATTATGACTATTTAACTTTGTTTTTAAAAATCGCGAAAGGTACGACAAAATATTTAGGATTATAGATATAGAAAATAATATAATAGAAAATAGTTTTAAAAACGTTGTATCGATTTCTATATGACATATATTCGAGATAGTTAAGAATGTTCTTATTTAACGATGTAGGATTTTATTGAATTTGTATAAGACAGCAATGAAGGTGTAATTAGGTTCGAATCCATGCACTTTTCAAGTTTGACCTGGGGTCGTTAACATTTTTAAACACTTAGTATGAATTATATTAGATTTTCGTAATTAACCTTTGAAACAATTCCAATTCACCAGCGGTGGTGTATTATTTGGGAAATATCGCATAAAAGAAATTTCTTTTCGTTATAACGTTTTCATTTCATTTAAATATTAATTTTTAAGAATTTTCATATGTACAGGGAATCTACAAATCAAATGATAACTATCTTTTGTTCGAGGCTTCAGAACTAAAAAAAAAAAGTATTATTTTTAGAAATAGAATTTTTATTTAAGGTAAAATACTTTAGTCATAATCTACCAAAACTAGAAAAATGTCTATTTTTATAACGAAAAATTAATTGCTTGAAAAAAAAATTGAGTTTTTTTCTTAAATAGAAAGGCCAATAAGGCTAAACGGTGTATCTATTTGATGAATAAAATCGAATACATTTTCAGAGATAGGTATATATAAGTGAGTAAATTAGCAATTGGAGAGGAATAATTCCTGCGAGTCACGATCGATAGAATCATTTTCCAAAAGGGAAAACTAATTATAACGAATAAATAACGAGGTGAACGGTCCGTGCTTTGCGCGTATGTGTGTGTATGTGTATGTGCAGTCTATATAGTATCGCGTCAGCTTCTCTAATTATAAATGCAACGATTCCCGAGCGCCTCATTACGTCTCGCTTCTATACACGCGTTTTGCTCTCTCGTGAGTCGCGCGAGCATCCATGCGAACCTCGCCGATTTCCCTTAGTCAGTTATATCCGTATCGAGTCACCAAATGTTGCAGAGATTTCCATTATTCGACGGATTTCGGTAATATATGGGGTTCAGAAATGCCTATTGATCGCGATGCAACAAACATTTTATCGATTATACGTTTCGCCAAGACATTCAAATGCGAATCACACGCCACTAATCTGAACAAGAATAGCCACAGACGATTGTCCGATAGAACATTGACAATTAAAATATTTAAAAGTGATAGTAAATACCTGATGAAAATAATTACTTGAATTGTGCCTCCAATTATTTTAAGTGATCCGTTGAGATATCGATATTAAGGCAACAAATTATTAAGTGATTATTAAGTTAAAAATGATTATTACGGAAAAAAAAATTGTAAAGAATTATACTAAGTACAGAAAAATGTCTAACAAAACAATTTTAAACAACGTTTACAATTACTATATAATATTTCAGAAAAAATAATTTTTTTCATATTCATTCAACAATTATTTTGAATAATTGTCGTTCTAAATGATTTTTTAATTTTTATAATTTGCCTAACTGTAGTACTATTTAGTTTAAAATTTATGAAAAAAATATATATATTGCGTAAGAGGCAATATATGTATATGCAGCTGATATAATTATGTAATTTTTATTATAAAATTATTATAGGGGAACATGATAAATTGCTCAAGTGCATTAAAGGTATATAGCGCGAATTAATTTTATGAGCGATATGTATAACATATGTGCAAATCGTACGGGTTGACCGAGAGAGCTTGCGACGATTAGTATATATATATATATATATATGTCCAGGTGAGACGGGGTTAAACGAGGCGAGACTTTTATTTTTTTAGATTCCTTGTTTTTTTTTTTTTTTTTTTTATT
>JABMBV010041068.1:0-24141 GCA_018906735.1 Mesochorus sp. PSUC_FEM 10030011
GAAGGAAAATCGAAGAATGAAGTTGACGTTTTATAAAAAGGAATTTTAAAAAATAGTTAATGTTTAATTGAAGATATTAAAACAATAAATTCTATTGATTTGTGGCTCAGTATGCGCCCTTTCCGAAGAAATCAAAATTCAAGAATTATTTCTAATCCTTCTCCGACATATATATAAGTAATGAACATTATAAATAACTTTTTTTCTGAAAATAGCAATGTGATAAATAATAAATATCAGTAATTGAACGAATAATTCAATTACAGTTAATTGTTTAATTTCTTTCAATTAAACATTGCGAAGCGAACTGTACGATAAAAACTGAAAACGAAATTCCATTCCGAATTTTATTGCAACGACCCTTTAATTGGTAATACACAAGAGTCAAAAGGTTGTAATGTAGTTAGCGAATATACCGGCTAGTCGATCACACATGAAGAGTCGACGAGCATGATGATTCGATTACGACTATCCCTTTGGCGATTTCCGAATTCAAGGTATTTCGCAATCATCAGAAACAGAACAAGAGCGAATGCGGACCTAATAGCAATAAAAGCTAGCCTAAATGAAGAAGCACTCGAAGTTTGTATAAGTACCCACATAATATTTGCATGCTTTACGTTTATATCCGTAAAACGAAACGATCATGACATGCAATTAAAAATGTCTTTACAACATTCTTCATCGCTCGATCTTTCCATTAATTTTTACTTTTCTTCTCTCTCTCTCTCTCTCTCTCTCTCTCTCTTCCTCCCTCTTACTGCTTTACATTCTTCACCTGCGAGCAAACCATGAGCCCACGGTATCAATGCTGAGATTAAGTACTAATGCAATTAAATGCCATCAACAAGATCACGTCTATCGTTATTGGCACTTCTCGATTGTCCAATTCTATTATACCTTGCACCACGGTCGTTTTTCCTCTTGAAAAGCTGACATCCACACCAGGAAGCAGTATTACCCTCTCTACCGATGAGATACAGTTATAGTTGCATTCGTTACAAGGCTGCGTCATCAAGGCTTTACGAAACAAAGCAAGTATCTCAGCGATTCAGCTTTCCCATGATATCTATATTTGTCTTTTTCTCTCTCTTTCTCTCTCTATATATATATATATATCCTCCTTTCTCATTCCTCCCTTTACGAATAATCCTCATTCCCGTGAGAAGGATTCTGGAATTCTCGATATCACTTTCCGATAGTCGTGTCGGAATGACTTTACCGCGCGAGAAGATCTCGTGTGAGGGTGAGAGAGCTTTGTCGCGCTTCGCCCTTATCGTCATCGCATATACAGAAGAACCCACGAGTAGGAATGAAGATAGCTATACGCGAGCTTGACGGATACACGATTCCGATATAGCGCATTCATGAGATTCCATTCACTCGGCAAATTCGTCGTAGATTATTCAGGGCACAGGTCATTTTACCGTCATTTTATCAGATTTTACTAATGATGAGAAGAAAAATCATGTTGTAGGTAGTCCCTGAAGTTTAAATTATTAAAAAAAATAAAGCATACGACTCATGGTCAAATTGAAAATGATAGTCAAGATCAAATTAAATCAAGGTCTAACATGATAAATAATCATTCAACCCTTAAAGGATCTAAGATTTCTAGAAATTATCGGATGTTATATATTCCAAACTAAGATAAAGGCAGCCTGAAATCAGGGAATTTTAGTTTGCTTCGAAAGCAATTATTTTCAAGATCGTCAATTACGATCCATCAAAAATCTTCAACATTTTATAGTCAGATCTTTTCTTCCTTCTAAAAATTAGTCTGCAATGTCTTGAGAGAGCATGTATAGAATATAACGAAGTGTAAAACAGTGCAGAAAAGGAAGACGAGGGAAAAGAGAGAGAGCAGCAGGTTACGACCATGCTTATAAGCTCTGAGCCCTCGAGGCCACAACTCGATTCTATCTCGATCAATCAAATTCCACGAACGTATGATGTATATATATCGAGAGGGTTCGCAGAGATGAACCGTGACCAAGTGAGAGAAATCATCACGGACGTTTCGCCCTCGCAAAGTGCATCGTGTTATCTTGTACTTTCAACATATATATATATATGCATGGTATGGTATATAAATGTATATGCTATACTGACGTGCAATATAATTGCACAGGTAGAAGTGGCAAACCAAACGATCATACAGATATCCCGAGTTTCGAAAGGTGCACAAGGCGATGTAACCGTATGTTGATAGTTCCATTGCATTTGTAGACATATTGGCAATGCACGAGATATTTCATGCTGCATCACATATTAAAATTAATTTACAATAGAATATTATCCCACTTTAATATTTATAAACGTTTCGAAGAGTTTATGCACTTAACGAATAAATTTCACATTCTTTAATAAAATTCTTAGTTTTTAAATAACTTACAACAACAATTGCCATTGGTAGAAATGGTTATTTCAAGTTTTTTTTTTCGAATAGCATATATTAGAAAGGATAAAAAATCTTGGTTTCGATTGTAATTATTTCAAAATCATTATCCAAGTCAAGTTCAGATTGATTATGCATGCATCGAATGTTTTATGAACAAACAAAAATAAGTATATATATTTGCTACAATATAGTTGATATCTGTGAACGAGTAAGCAATGAGATATACACGTGCTATACATACATTGAGCCAGGAAAGGTAAATTGGAGAACTGTAGCAAAGCTAGAACGCATGGCCAGATCAGCGAACGACGTTATTACAGACATAGATGGAAGGAAAATTGAATCAAACCGATACTATAACACACTCTCGTGATAAATTCTACATGTATATCCGTTCTGTATTTAAATATACCTCAAAAAGATTATGCTTACAATGAACTTTTAAAAATCTTGCCAAAAGTAAACAAAACGACTGGTGACAGCTGAAAATGAATACTGTTGAAGTATGTAAATTAACAGTTCATATTTAAATTTGTGCACGAGGTGCTATCTGTATACGTAGATGTGAGCATAGGTGTTATAGTGGAAATTACAATTAACGTATATTTAGAATAAGATTGATCGTAATTGTGAATAATTAGTATGTCCTTTTATTATAATTTTAAAATAAATTAAAAAATAGTTAATCGTTAATAAATTATACTTATTATTTATTATAATGGCTCAAGTGTTTATTTGTTATCAAATTAATACTTTTTTTTTAATAATATAACAGATATAATTTTCTATTTTTTTGTTTGTTAAATTCAAGATTCTGAATATAAAAACCGACTGGATAAGAATTTGGTTAAAATAATGATAAATGCATCATCGGCGCTATAATCAAGATTTAAAAAAATAAAATTTCAAATCAAAACTAAAAAATATTCGATTATTTTCAAAACGAAGCATATAAAGTTAAACAATAAATAACGTCCTTGGGAACATCGAAGTGAAATCACATAGGCACGGAAAAGGGGATGTGATCCAAGAGAGATGAGCAGAATTTGTCTGGCTAACAAGGTGTTGGTTTCGTACACTGTCGTGGTGAACCTCGACATCTGTAATGCTCAAAGTTAATTTTGAACCTTGAGCAGGACAACCTGCTCTTATCTAGCAAGAACTCTACGGGGGCTTTCAATGCTATGTCACAGTGTTACTCCAACTATGAATAAAATCCTCGAAACGCATGACGAGTGAATAACTAAATTGGTCTTTTTTTTCGATTCTTCATGTTAGCAACATTTTAAAATAACAATTAACAACTTTCGCAATGTTCTAGATATTTTTTTAATTGATTACAATTATTATTCATTAAAAAAGAAATAATTAAAATAAAAGGAATAATTCGAAGAAAGTTATTTATTAATTTTTTTTAATTTGTATCGTAGTTACGGTGTATTATTTTTATTAGATGTTTTGACAAAAAAAAAGCATTAGCGAAGCTGCGTAACCAACAAGACCGATAATATAAATAGAAAAATCGAAGGTTGACGAAGTCAATATAGACAAAGCGGGTTCGTTCTCCAGCGCGTCGTCAACGAAGGATGAAACGAGATGAAATATATAGTAGTATGACGGTGTTCTATGAACAAAGATAGAGAGACGGAGAGAAAGATAGCGCGGTATGTGATAGGGTAGCAGGGAAAAGGGGACAGAGAGAGAGAGAGAGTGTGAGAGGAAGAGAGAGAGAGAGAGAGTATGATGGTCAGTCAGGACACCGGGTGGACTCGACGGCAGTTGCCGGCGTCGACCAGAATATTATGGACTTATCAAGCCATCCTAATAGTCTCATCAGGATGCAAGCCTGCAGATCTCATCATCCTCGGCGTTCCTGGGTACCATCACGTAACTGTACTATATATAGTATTATAACCAACGTAGAAATGACCAAGCAATGGTGTTCCCCGAGGGGGTAGATAGCGTTACAGCAAGTATAATAGCCGAGTAAAATTATTGCAAAATCTTTTTAGGACAAAAGAAAGAAAAGAGCATCGATACATTTTTCCCGAGTCACCATCTCATTAGTTTATTTCCGATCATCAATCTGTTTTTTTTTGTTTTTTTACATTTATTTATACTCTGATGCTTCGTAGTCTATATGAATGTTATATATACGAAAATAAACAAATAATAATTATCGAGAAAACGTGAATATAGTAACAAATATTAAAATAAAAAAGAGCAAAAGATTGAGGTGATAATTGAATACAAAGTCATAACGAAGAGAAACGCGCATGTGGGGAGTTGTAAAGCAAACAAGACACTTTCACGTACAGCTCGGAGCCTTCGCTACCGTATAGCATACCTTATGTATAGTCTCCGCCCAGAGAATAACATAGTTTTGAGGTATATATTGTTGTTTAGTACGGTTTAGAATTTCCATAGATAACGGAGAATTATAACGGCAGGGCCCCTGCCATGAGTTTCGAGAAATGTTGCAGTACGTAGGAGGATATTACTCATGCACTGTACCTCCTACAAATTCTCTCTCTCTCTCCCTCCCTCTCTCTTATGCTCTATTTCTACCTCTGTCCTTTTCGATAATTACCCGTCTGTATATATCTTTTATTTTGATAAACACTACGTAGATAAATTCTTAAAATACAAACTTATTGCGTGCATTCGAGTTTATAATTATTTTTTTAATCAACATATTATTTTTGGGGACGTCACCGTTTTTCGTGTTGATATACTTTTAAAATTCATCCGTTATCCTACAATCTCAACAATTGTAGATCACTGCACTTTAATGATAATATAATCATATGACATATTATAAATAAAAAATTAGTTTGCCCAAGTCCTGCTGAATGTGTCATTGATATTATACAAAAAAAAGGAAGTAGCTTAGACAAAGATGAAAAAAGTGTCTAAGCGCATCGAAAAATATCGAGTCGCATCAATCTTCTCATCTATATCTCAACGTCATCTTAACGAGCTCCGTACACTTTGTCTCCCAGGGGTGTTATGTATGCGTTCTTCTCCTGTCGACAAGAAACTGGTACCCAACCGACCACAGAGGAGAGAGAGGTCAGGAGGGTTGAAATTGCGTTCTCAACTCCGTCTTGTATGTGCCCTCGAGGAAGCAAGAGCTCAGGTCACATCGTGACGTTATGCTGCAAAGAGAAATAGAGAGAGAGAGAGAGAGAGAGAGAGAGAGAGAAGAGAGAATGCGAGGATGAAAAATTTTTCTGTACCCCCTCCCCTATTGGAAAAAAGATACGGAGATTTTTTTCAGAGGGTTATTTCATTAAAATTTTCCTATGCATAAGTGAGTCCTAGAAAATCATTATTTTTTTTCTATTGCTTCATTTTTTTTTACTACACGATATCAGCATGTATACACAAGTTTATGGAGCTCTCAAGTATCCTTGGAACTTGACGCAGACTGATCTCAAATTGATGACGAAACCCATGCTTTTAACTAATTATGGATATGCGATTCATTTATTGTACGATCGTTTACCCGAAAATCTTCAGGAAGATAGCGAAGTTAAAATGTATTTGCCCTGTTTGAATCACCACAACGCGCCGCGCGTTATGACTCACATAGATGGACCCGCGCTTCTTGCGCGTGATTGTACCGAGTGCCGAGACTCGGCGCATCTATACAAAAACAAACATTTTCAAGATAATTTTTAAACTAAAATACATGCACTTTTGTTAGACTCTTCTATATAAACTTTGAACCCGGCACTTATCGTTTCAATTCTTTTCTCGCTTTTGTGCATCACAGTATTATTTACGAAATAAAAAAAAATGAACGCGTCAAAGTGTGAAAAGCTTGTTTCCCTGATGCAGGAAGCCGCGAATCTTCTCGCGAAAAGATCCAAGCCCGCCTTGGTGCAATCATGGGTGATATATAGTGAAAAAAATGTGAGAATTCTCAATAATATGTTGCGGGATGTTGATCTGAGTGTCGGCGAAAAAAGACGAATCGAAACGACCGTGGCAACTCTAATTTCATTAAGTGAAAAAATTAAAAAAACTGGTGCTGGTATTGCGGGAAATGCAAAAGTGCGTTGGAAGGACATGGAAACCGCGTTTAAAAAAAGAATACGAACAGGACTGGTAATAAATGTGGGGCACAAAGACTTGAGATTTTTCCTCAATGACGCACGACGTCTCGTACTTAGAAAAATAAGTAACGTGCTCGAAAAAAGAGGCAACATAAAGTGCAATGTTATATTAGCCTGTCGTTTTCAAATAACCAAAAACAACGAGGTGATTGAAGACAATAAATTTTTCAACACAGAGAATGAGATTATTTTACCATCGACCGACCTCGAAAATTGGTACACCGAATATGTTGAGAACAAATTGTTGACGAAAATTGAGGACTTTGAAGAAAAAGAATCTGGATGGTCTCTTCTTTCAATAACAAATTTGATGATCAACATGAATAAGTATGTGCCATTGCGCGGTGGTATCAGTACATTTGTGCCAATCCCCCGCGAATTACAGCTGAAACACGCCGTGGTGAACATTAAAAATAGAGATCAGTATTGCTTCCTGTGGTCGGTGACAGCAGCTTTGCATCCCGCGAAAGCGAATAGTACGTCTTTATCATCATACCCATCATTCAATCGAGTGCTCAAATACGACGGGCTTAATTTTCCAATGAGTTTAAAGGACATACCAAAATTTGAAAAAATGAATGGTTTATCCATAAATGTATACAGCATTGAAACGCTTCATAAAAAAAAAGAATGTGATATCGCCCCAGTTTATTTGAGCAAATTTAAATCCGAACGGCCGACTATCCATCTATTAATGATGGAAGCTGCGGGTAATGTTGGAAACCGTGAAAATCCGGTACATCATTTCGCACTCATTAAAAACCTCTCGCGGCTGGTCAGTTCACAATTGTCTAAACACAAGCATCATGCTTGGCTTTGTGATCGGTGTCTTTCACATTTCACAGGTGAGGAATATTTGAAAAAACATTTAATAGACTGTGTGAACATTAACAAGTGTAGAATGGTTTTGCCCGAGGTCGAAGAGGCATGTTTAAAATTCAAAAACTATGAAAATCGGGAAAATGTGCCATTTGTGATATACGCTGATCTCGAGTGTTTGTTGAAACCTATTGAATCGGTGGAACAAGACCAAAAAAAAAAAAATACTGTGGGGTATCATATTCACGTGCCGCATAGTATCGGATTCTACCTAAAGTGTGACTACGACGATTCCCTCTCGTTCTATAAATGCCATCGAGGAGAAAACTGTATCGAGTGGTTCATGCAAGAACTGAAGGAATTATCTAAATTCTTGCACTCTCGCATTAAATATGTTACACCGATGGAGGATCTCAACAGCATCCAGATCAACGAATTCGACGCAGCATCCACATGTTACATTTGCGAAAAGGAGTTTCGCGAAGGGGACATAAAGGTTCGAGACCACTGTCATTTTACTGGTCATTATCGGGGTCCAGCACACCAGAACTGCAATTTAAATTATAAGACGTCATGTACAGTTCCCGTAGTCTTTCATAATTTATCAGGATATGATTCCCATTTTATTATAAAATCTTTGGCTATATCGTTCGAAGGCAACTTATCACTCCTGCCTGTAAATAAAGAAAAGTACATCTCATTTACAAAATATGTAAAGGGAACGTGTGTACATTATAGATTTATAGATTCATTTAGATTTATGCCTAGTAGTATCGAGAAACTAGCTTCATATTTAGATAATAATATGAAAAAAATCACACGCAGTCACTATCCAAACGTTGAGGAATTTCAGCTATTAACGAGGAAAGGTGTCTTTCCGTATGAATATGTTAATAGCTGGAGTCGTCTCGATGAGACTCATCTACCACCGAAAACAGATTTTTTTTCTAGTTTAAATGATACAGAAATCAAGGACAGCGAATATGAGCATGCGGCTCGTGTTTGGGAAACTTTTAATGTCAGTACACTGGGACAATACTCTGATATTTATTTAAAAACAGATATTTTGCTTTTGGCTGACATATTTGAAAATTTTCGCATGAGCTGCATGAAATCATATAAGCTGGACCCCCTTCATTATTATACGGCGCCCGGTCTCGCATTTGACGCGATGCTTAAATGTACGCAGATTGAACTCGAGCTCTTTACCGATGTAGACATGTTACTTTTCATCGAAAAAGGCATTCGAGGCGGTGTAGCCCAATGTACGAATAGATATGCCAAGGCAAATAATCGGTTCATGCAAGGTGATTTTGATCCGAGTATTGCCGAGTCATATCTGATGTATTATGATGTCAATAATTTGTATGGTGCAGCGATGAGTGAGTCATTACCATACGGCTCATTCGAATGGGAGTCAGGCGATGCCATAGATCTCGAAAGTATTTCGGAGGATGCTCCGATCGGGTATATATTCGAAGTGGATTTGGAATATCCGCAGGAGCTTCACGAAATACATAGAGATTTACCACTGTGTCCCGAGCACTTTCAAGCTCCACGATCGAAGACTTCGAAATTAATGACCACATTAATTTCAAAGAAAAAGTACATTGTTCATTATCGAAATCTGCAGCAATATCTAAAATTAGGCTTGAGGCTGATTAAAATTCATCGCGTGCTCAAGTTTCGACAATCGCCGTGGTTGAAAAAATATATCAGTCTCAATACTGATTTGAGAAAAAAATCGAGTAATGAGTTTGAAAAAAATTTTTACAAACTCATGAATAACGCTGTATTCGGAAAAACAATGGAAAATGTGCGGAATCATCGTGAAGTGAAGCTTGTTACGAAGTGGTATGGACGGTATGGTGCTGAAGCTCTCATTGCACGACCGAATTTTCATAGCTGCATCATATTTGGCGACGATATGGTAATTATAGAATCACTAAAATCCTCGGTGAAATTCAATAAACCGATTTACATAGGATTTTCAATTCTCGATCTAGCCAAAATATATTTGTACGAGTTTCATTATGATTATATGAAGACCACGTTCGGTGAGCATGCGAAACTCATGTACACCGATACTGACAGTCTCATATATCATATAACAACACCAAATATATATGAAATTATGAAACGTGATGTACATCGTTTTGATACATCAGACTACCCGTCTGACAATATTTATGGAATGCCATTGTTAAATAAAAAAGTTCCGGGGCTTATGAAGGACGAAAATAATGGCAACATTATGACTGAATTTATAGGCCTCAGAGCAAAATTATATTCATATAAAATACAAGGTAAAGAGCTCGAAAGTAAACGTGCGAAAGGTGTGAGGGGTGCCACCCTAAAAAATATTACTTTTAATGATTATAAAGACTGTCTATTACATAATAAAATTATGATAAGAAAGCAGCATATGATACAGAGTAAGAAACATAGAGTAGAGACTGTATGTCAAAATAAGATAGTATTAAGTTGGCAGGATGATAAGCGTGTCCTTCTATCTGACTCTAACGATACACTTCCATGGGGTTATAAAGCAGCAGCAGCAGCCTCGGATGACATGGAAAAGTAAAGGAGAAACTTTATTTATAAGCTCATAAATTGTAAAAAAAAAAAAAAAAAAATGTATTGATGTACAGCAAAATAAAAAACAATTGAAAATGTACTAAATTTCTAATTCTAAATTTCAACTACGTAACGAGATATTTATTGTCTTTCCTAATCGAAATGAGGGAGGGTCAGAGATAACAAGTATGAAGTTTACCTAAATGCCCAGATCGAGAAAGATCGTCAGTCTTACGACGGTCGTGAAACAACTCAAGTCTATTCACAGATAATTGACACGATGTTGAACTTACAACTGTACACGTCAATTCTCGCGTTTTTAAAAATAGTGAAAGTTCAAAGTCCGCGGATTGAACGTCATTGTAATTTAAAATGGCGTAAAAGTTTACGAAGTCTGCCAACTGATAAACTTGAAAAAAAATTAAAATATATTTTATGGTGGGCACCTCTACGAGCTATTGCACGAGCCTTCAAAAGAGATATTTTCCGAGATTACAGGATGCTTACACTCGTGTTCGAGGAATTAAAACGACGAGGTGTTCAAGATGCGGTGCTCGTTAGAGGGATTCGTGGTGAACTCGCATGTAAGTATTATTATAAGCAAATAATAATATGAAAAAAAAAAAAGTGATTCTACTAATTTTAATTTTTGTTATAGTCTATAGAGAGATCGATACCTTCAGCGGCGAGGAGATACATGCTGTAGAGGAGCGTGACTCATGGCGATGGACACATCCCGAAAGTCGTAAGTATTGGTGGAATTACTTAACAGTGAAAATAAATATATAAAAATTTGACAAATTTTGAAAAAAAAAAAAAAAAAAAAACTTTTTATTTTTAATTGCAGCATCTCAATCTTGGCGGGGAGTGGTGGTGCAGGAGGAGGAGGAGGAGGAGGAGGAGAAACATTCACGATTTATCGTCGTTGGTCCGACTACTGAGTCTAACGTGGTGAATCATGATGACGGTTGGCAGTCCCACAATTATATTGCAGATCTGCCTGAAAATCAAATGGGGGATAGCCGACTATGGGATAGTTTATTTTAATATCTTTAAGGGAAAAAAAGTAAAACAAAAGATTATTTTAATTTTTTTTTTATTTAACATAAATATTATTACAAATTTTTATAAATTAACAAAACTATTATAAAAAACAAAATAAAAAAGTTGTACATTTTATAAATTTATTTCAGACTGGGATATCCAGCTATTATGACTATTGTCAAATCCCAACCACTTAACGAGCGCTTTATTACCCCGCCTTTTCAATACTTTTTCCACCAGATAAATATCGGGGTATTTAACTCGGAGAAGTTCCTCTTCGTAAAAGCTACCTGCGAGAGAATTATCATGATAGTCTTTCAACAGATACGTTACAGGATTAGTTTTCTTAACATGATCGATGGTAAATATTTCTGTTGTCCAATTAGGTGTATATCCTTTGTCGAAAATATTTTTAAACTTGCTGATCCGTACTTTGTCGCCTTGTTGAAACTTGGGCTTCTTCGGTGGTTTTCGAGCTTTATGGAAGCGTTTCAGCAGCTGCTTTTCATTTTCGACGTCGACATCTTTAGGCTTCATGCCAATTGTTCGGTGGATACTATTATTATACTCGTTAATCATACCATCTAGTATATCGAGCCATTTGTAACTACCGCGTAGACTAAATTGCATCCACATTTTATTTTTTAACGTACGATTAAAACGTTCGCAAATTGATGCTTTTAAATTGCTATATGTCGAGTACATATTAATATTATTTTTCTTCATCAGAGCTTGGAAATCGGCATTATAAAACTCTCTGCCTCGATCAACATGTAGATTTTTCGGTACGCGCCCTTCTGTAATTATAGAACGCATAGCCTTTGTTGTATCTTTGGCGCTCTTGGTCTTAATTGCTATGGCCCAGGCGAATTTTGAGAAGATGTCGATGACGGTAAGCATAAATTTATAATTCCTGTTTTGTGAGGCATAAGCTGACATATCCACGAGGTCGGCCTGCCAAGTCTCGTCCAAACCACGTACCTCCACACGACGACGAGGATAATTTCGCCGTGCGGGCTTATGAAGCTCATGCACCAGCACTCTTTTTTTTTATTGTCCATTTAATATTTTTGAAAGCACTAACGCTTTTTGGCCTCCTGCAACTTTAGAGATTTGTTCTACTACTCCAAGATTCGTTCCTACAACTTTAGTGATTTTTCCCGGTAATTCCAGATCCGCTAATCGAGCTTCGATTTTAGCATTCTGTTCTTTAATCAATCTATCACTTCTTTCCAAATCAGCACGCAGAATATTGCCCATTCGCATCACAGTTGCATATAGTTCGTCTATTTCACGTCGCAAAACGCGAACTATTTTCGATTTTTCATGATCCTCTATTTCAGAACGCAAAACACCGATGTCATTTAATAAATGTATTTTAGCATTGTCAATTTCATTTAATAAATGTATTTTAGCATTGTCAATTTCATTTCGTACGATTTCAACAGTATCGTGGAATTTCGTTGTCAGAATATCCAAGTTAATCAGAATCCTTTTCGGCTGTGGCAATGTTACAGAGTCTCTTGTTCTCGAGATCGTAATGCCCGTCTTGTGTAAACTTGAAACCGATCCCCGGGGGACCTTGATTGGCTATCGTCGGGATCAGCTGCCGTCCGAACACATCGACACTCATTTTACAAATGCATGAAATGGTGATGAGGAGCGTGTATTAATAAATTATTTTCGCCTCACGCAATTCCTCGATAATCGATATAATTTCATTCGAGTGAGCTGAATTTCCCGCTGCTTGAGATGCGAGAAGTAAACGTAAACGATCCACCAACTCATTCGGATTATCCCAATAGACATAATCGAATTGTTTATTCTTTCCAGCAACCATATTTCCCTTTATTCCTCTCCCTGTGTGCTGATCGATAATTTTAGCAATAAAGTCTTTATATTTCACACTTTTATCCATTCTTATTGCACCGTCAGCTTTATAAAATTTTTTATGAGCACTAGTAGTGACAACAATATTTTCATAATTTTTCAGATCGTTGGATGTAAAATTCTTTGGTATTTTTTTAAACAGTAGTTCGATTAATCCAGGAGTTTTTTCATAATTCTTAGTCCCTATACGAATATGTCGAGAAGCGAAAATTATTGGAGAATTTCCGATCATCAGTCGATTATTTGCAAGGTTTCGCACTCCATAGAAAACATCCAAACTCGTCTTTTTATTGGCTTGCAATAAGCCTATATACTCGTTTATCAATGCATCGGCTTCATGTGGTGCATTTACCTCCTCCTCTTCCTTCATCTCCTCTTCCCCCTCTCCCCATCTGTTTTCTTCTTCTTCTTCACCCCCGCCACTATCAGCGTCATTACCTTTGTCAGTTTCATTTTCTTCATAATTACTATCGTTATCACCATTATAAGCTGATTTAAAAGAAATATCTGTGTCGTCAAATTTTGACGCTTTATACATAATATTTTTATCGTAGTCATCATCATCATCATCATCATCATCATCATCATCATCATCATCATCATCATCATCATCATCATCTTTGTTCTCTTTTTTAATTTCATGTCGCACTCCATCCTGTTGCGATACTAACTTTTCCAACGGTTGCACAATCGGCTTGAAGGCATCTCGCATTACTTGATCTGCGTTTTCTCTCCCCATTTTGATGATTCGATGTTTTCGACGAATAACATCACTCGCTTTAATAATCTGTCGCAAAACATTCTTCTTTTCCTTCAAACTCATGTTGACGTTCTCGAGTCGAAATACACACTGCCCCTTTGTTTTCAGAGTGCCCTTATTTATTATTGTTATTATTGTGGAGAAAGGAATCGAATCCTCGTCTGTATCTACCCTCATTTATTTCACTATCCTTGTCGATAGTTATGAATCCATACTTATCCTCATTCCAACATTTTGAGCACATATTCTTAAATTCAGCATATGTCATATCAGTATTGACGTGATCATTATAAATATGCTTAAGATTCATATCGTCCTGCTTGAATATGACTACAAAATTTGCATTATCTCGTACTAAATGTTTAGGAATGCGGGCATAAGTTTGACAAAGATAAAAACAATCAACATCTTTGTGACGTCCCATGGAAAAGAACGCTCGAATATTATCCTGTTTCTCGCATGCCACATCATCGAAAATGAATATCGAGTTCGGACGAGCATCGCTAGGTGTCGTAACTTGTTCATGCTCGTTAAATGGATAATATTCGACACCATCGACGGGTTCGAGTAGGCGTTCGAGGAGCACATATTTCGGTTGATATATAGATTTTGAATATAGATAAATATTTTCAAATCTCAAACCATTAGGATGGGTTATGAGGGATAGTAGCGCGTTCGTTTTACCGCAGTTTGATGGACCACAGAATACCGCGCGAATGCTATTAGGCAGCAAATCACCATGACGTTTTTCTCGCTTTTCCTCTCCTCTGAGCAATTCATCGAAATTAATTACGGGTAACTCGCTCGACTCCATCCTGATTACGACTAGCCGAAAAAAACATTAAAATAGGGTTTTTATACGAATGAATGATCAGTTGTCGAGTTGACACCGATATGATCGGTCATGCTTAATAGCATTATTAACAATCTTCCTGTTGAGCTGCATATACCTGGATATCAATATTGTGGACCTGGTACAAAATTATCGAAGCGTCTTGCACGAGGCGATTCAGGTATAAATCCATTGGATGCAGCTTGTAAGCAGCACGATATTGCGTATTCGAGAAATAAAAGCCGTGCGTCAAGAAGTGTGGCGGATAAAATTTTGGCTGAGCAAGCTTGGAAACGTGTATTAGCTACAGACGCGAGTGTTGCCGAGAAAGCGGCCGCTTGGAGCGTTACAAACATCATGAAGGCGAAAACAAAGTTAGGCATGGGATGCGGTAAAACACGTACTAGTCGGCCAAAGAAAGGTGCAGGAGTGAAGAGAAAATCCGGAAAGAAAAAACGCGTTTTACCTACACCGCGTAAAGTTGGTGGGGTTTTACCGCTTTTGTTACCGATATTTGCAGGTCTCAGCGCTGCAGGCGCTATATCAGGGGGTATTGCCAATGTGGTTAAAGCTGTAAATGCAGCTAAAGCTGCCAAACAGGTATTGGATGAGAATAAGAGACATAATAAAGCAATTGAAGTGACAGCTTCAGGAAAAGGTTTACATTTGAAACCATATAAACGCGGAGCAGGGTCAAAAAACGAAAAATCACGCTACCGCACCAAGCACTAACCGACATGGATCTACTCAAGTATGCAAAAATCATGAAAATTCCATACTTTCGAGGAGTTTTCATGCGCAATAAGCTGCCAAAAGGCGGTCCTGCCAAATACGAATCAGCAATTGTCAATTTGGATGATGATATAGGACCCGGTACACATTGGGTTGCATACAGTAAAAGAGATCGTAAAATTGAGTATTTCGATAGTTTCGGAAATCTTCAACCTCCGCTCGAACTAATGAAATATTTTGGCGATGGTAGCGTGAGTTTCAATTATAAAAGGTATCAAAAATATGGTACAGTCGAGTGTGGGCATTTATGCTTAAAATTTCTTTGTCGACAGCTGGATCGTAAAGAAAAATATTCTTTATATAAATTTGTGTAACATTAAAATATGATCAGTCGTTTATTGTTTGCTCATTATGGAGGATAGTTTTACACTAACGATCTCCGGGACATCTTCTGTTCTCGAGGCTCAATACTTTCCCCCTATAGAACTCTCGGCTGACAAGCATTATACTCTAGGGCTCGTTCAGCTTCTAACCTTCAATTCGATTCCCAACATAGACGCAGGTAAAAATAAAATTTATGTTGGGGATAATGTTTTGACTATGCCGACTGGTAGTTATGAAATAGAGGATATTGAAAAATATTTACAAGCTCAATTACCTGAAATCACAATCAAAATAAAACCCAACGACAATACTCTACGCAGTGAAATCGAGTGCAATTATGATATCAATTTTATGCCTAATGATTCAATTGGTTCTATACTAGGCTTCACACCGCGTCTTCTCAAAGCCAATATAAGACACGTTTCAGATAATCCGGTGGCCATTCTGAAAGTGAATGCCATACGCGTAGAGTGTAATATCACTGCGGGTGCTTACATTAATGAGCGAAAAGCTCATACGATTCATGAATTTTTCCCATCTGTACCATCCGGGTATAAAATCATCGAGGGTCCCACACCCATCATTTATTTACCCATCACGAGCAGATCAATCGACAGCATCCAGCTTCGGATAGTGGATCAAGACGGAGATTTGATAAATTTCCGAGGAGAAGTTATAACGATAAGATTACATATCAAGTCATGGGCATAGTCTTCAATAGAATAAATAAAAATAGAGCGTCATGGGTAGGCGAAACCAGTCATCAACCAGCGCTCAAAGTGCTTACACCTCAAAACGTGCTACTTTTGAAAAGTCTGGGTCTGCAAGTGCGTGGAAAAAACGTGTAAGATATTATTTGCTCTGTTCTCTCTGTGTCTGCTGTGTAAAATGGGGGAAGAAATAGTAAATATTCAAAGTCCCGTTATCTTTGACGAGAGTATTATCCATTATGAGATTCATGCTCACAGACCATATGCATCATCGTCATTCAACAACAACGACGAAATTCGTATCATCGTTCAGCATCAAGATCTATGTCTACTACCGAGCAGAAGTTCTCTACATATAAGTGGAAAATTGACAAAGCCCAATGGGACCGCTCTTGCCGCCACGAATCTCGTAAATAATGCAATCTGCTTTTTGTTTGACGAAATACGCTATGAGCTGAATGCCGTTGAAATTGACAGAAATAAAAATGTGGGACTCACGAGTCTTATGAAGGGATATTCATCTATAAATCCGTGCAACAGATCTATGCTTGAAAATGCGGGTTGGCTTGACGTTGAAGAAACGACGCAAATCATCGATATAGCAGGCAACTTTGATTTTTGTATACCTCTAAGTATGATTCTGGGTTTTGCTGAGGATTATCAGAAAGTCATCGTAAATGCTAAGCATGAATTGATATTATCGAGATCAAAGACGGACGATAATGCAGTTCTACAGACGGCTGACGAAGAATTCAAATTTGATCTGCAAAAAATTGAATGGCTTCTACCATATGTGACGGTCTCTGATGAGCATAAAATTCAACTTTTAAAGTTTATCGGCAAAGATCCACCAATCTCTATGAGCTATCGGACCTGGGAACTATATGAATATCCCATGCTTCCTGCAACCTCTAAACACGTTTGGGCCGTCAAGACTTCGACTCAGCTGGAAAAACCTCGCTACGTCATTCTAGCATTCCAGACCGGTCGAAAAAATAATAAGCGAAAAAATGCGAGTAACTTTGATCATTGCAATATCGTTGATGTTAAGTTGCATTTAAATTCACAATCTTATCCATATGGAAACATGAATCTGGATATGCAGAAAAACCAATATGCTCTCTTATACGAGAAGTATATAAATTTTCAAACTACGTATTACAACAGGGAGGCGGAGCCATGGCTAAGAAGGTCAGAGTTTTTCAAGTACGCCCCATTAGTCATCATTGATTGCTCGAGGCAGAACGACTCGCTTAAGTCGGGTCCCGTCGACATCCGTCTTGAATTTGAGACAAAAGATAATATCCCTGCTAATACATCAGCATATTGTCTAATCATACACGATCGTATTGTCGAGTATAATCCAATAAGCGGTAATATCAAAAAATTGATATAAGTTCTTACTCTCGAGCATGGACTATATTATCGACGTTCAGGGCTTCAAGAGACCCATCAACGACTTTGTGCTGAAAGAAATCGCATTTTTGGAAATGAAGGAGGAGAAGGAGGAGGAGGAGGGGGAGGAGAAAAAGGTTGAACCGCTAACGCTGTTTTTCGAACCGCCCACACCGTGGAATGCTCTGCCGGCGAAATATAAATCAACAAATTCTTGGCTACAACGCAATTATCATGGAATGCCCTGGAATGCCGGTGACATACCCTATGAAACCCATCAATCCATGATTTCAGCTATCTTGAAAGAAGCCCGAACGATTTACGTCAAGGGCTTGGAAAAAAAGATATGGTTGGAAAAATTTACACGAGCAAACATCATCGATATGGAGACGCTGGAATGTCCATCGCTGAGGAAAAAAAAAAAATGTGTCGTGCAGATGAAGAAGAGTCCGAAATGTCCGCATCATTGTAATCTTAATTCTATAAATTATAATTGCGCCCATGCAAATGTTGAATTTTTATGGAGTTGGTTGATGGAAGGAAAGAAAAAATGAATAAAACAAAATAAACAAAATTTTTTTGTAATACTGAAATGTATGTGTTTTTATTTATTTTTTTTGTTATTTTTTTTTCTCAAACTTATTCCTCCATAGGACCCCAATGGTTTAAGACAAATGCATTGACGTAATAGTCCCACAATTCATCGTCTTCATCGTCGATCGGAAATAATTCTCCAGATGAATCTTCCTCTTCATCCTCCGAATCAGCAAGGAGCATCGCACGCGCTCGCTGATTCATCTCCTCAGTCGCATCATCCTCCGAATCAGCGTAGTATAATGCTTGATTATACGATGATGGTGGTGGTGGTGGTGGTGGTGTTGGAGTTGGACGTTCCCTCCTTAAACGCTCAATCAGATCAATTTCATCCTCCGAATCATCGGGGAGTCTTGATTGGTGAGCGTATGAGGTAGACGGGGTGACATCGATAACGATGTAATTCGTCGGTTGAGGCTGCGATGACGTGGGCTGTGGTGGTGGTATTGAAGATGGGTGTTCTCTCCTTAAATTCTCAATCGCATGCACTTCATCCTCAGAATCGGAAATGGTGATTTCCTCGATGAATTGTTGATTCGGTGAATCGTGTAAAACTATTAATTCACTCGAGTCATCACCATCATCCTCCGAGTCAGAGATGACTATTTCTTCGATGACACGTGTTGAGGATCGTGATTGGCGTCTTCTTTTAGGCGATGTTATAATTTCCACCTCTACGGAAGAAGATGAGGCCGTTGAAAAACCGCTTGACGACCATCGGATGCTGGATGAATCCTCACCATCAACGTAACTCTCATGTTCACGAATAAAATCCATTTTTTTTTTCAAAGTTTCACGGAAAAAAGAATTGAGTTGACCACGGTCGCGTCTCGAATATTAATGTTGGGCTTGAAAAATTTTTCCACCGAAGAAGACTCCATAGATAAAGATGTGGAGGGAGAAGATACGCAGAGAAGATACGCAGAGGATTACATTTTGGAAAATAATTTTTATCTTTAAACCGACGAAGTATGAATCGATTTTTTTTTGGGATGCTTGTCATGTACCCTGCAATGTGATTCATAAAAGCCCTACGCGGCTTATGAAACGATGATGTGGCTGACGATATTCACGAGCGCAAATATAATTGATATGGAGACTCTCGACTGACCATCGCTGTGAAATTCGATAAAAGAATACCTCCGAATTTCCGCATGATTATTATTATTATTCTGTAGAGTACAATTGTGCTCATGCAAATGTAGAATTTTTTTTTTTTTTTTTTAAGGAGTTGGTTGATAAAAAATAAAATGATTTTCTTTGGTACTGAAATGTATGTTTCCTTTTATTCAACAACAACAGGAGGCAATACATTTACTTGAAATTCCATCACATTATATTTTCCACCCATAAACTTCATATATAGATGCCCATCACGAGCAAGCTCCACCATCTTGTCGTATACTGCAGTGTCCGCGCTGAATGCTTTTGTGACCCTCGCAGGCAAAAATACGGAGAACGTATCATCAACATCAGCCACGTAGCTCTTCCCGAATTTCGTCTGGATAGTACGCAAGTCGGAAATTTTGTACTCCGTTTGGGGTGTGAGCTCCGACAATTTTTTACTTGGGAGGAATTCTTTTACCCTGATGGTTTTGTTGAATTTTGCAATATCCTTCGTTGCCGATGTGAGATCCATTGTTACTGATACTGGTATACTGAAGCGTCGACGTGATGTACCGTAAGTCTGATCTTGTTCGAATAAGATCTTTAATGCGTTCAATATTCTTTAGCAGCAGGAGCAGTCGTTGCCTCAACTCTCGACGTTTGTCTTGAACTGCTCTGTTCGACATCCTGGGGGTTAATATAGTCATGATGATCACCCTCCCTCCAGCCGCATCGCGACATTTGATACAAACGGATCAGCTATGTTAATAAGATATTTCTTTAAATATTTCTCCTTTTCAAGAACGAGCACGTCATGAACAACAACAACAGAATAATCATTTTCCACGAACTCGCGCTCCCCTCATAGTACGCACATAGCAATACATGAAAAATAAAAAAAATAATGATTTTCTAGGATTCACTTATGCATAGAAAAATTCTAATGAAAGATTTTTCATCCTCGCATCTCTCTCTCTCTCTCTCTCTCTCTCTCTCTCTCTCTGAAGTTGAGGTGAGACGTATATAAAGTGAGCTCCTTCATTTGCATAATTATCAAGTGGAAAAAGTTATAGAAAAATAAAAAAAAGTATAATACAGTGATCGGTGGAATGTGGGGAATGCATTGATGAATCAATGGACCTAATCGATATTGGGATAGTGGTGCTGTAATCAATTAAATTTGACTGGAAAATTATTAACCGATCAAGGTGAAGACGACATTATTGCCACGGTGTCACAACAGCAGCGCACACCAAGCTAGTGAGTGAAAATCAAAGTTAATTGTGGAATGCGGTATGGTAAATTATCGGCCGGATTAATACAAAGACATGGATAGCACGATTGAGTACGATGAATATCGATGCTCAGCTTGCAAAAAAGCGATAAAAAGTACAGCGATAAAATGCAAGGTGTGTCCAAAACTGTTTTACCACCCAGGATGTGTGTGTAAGCATAAAGTATATAATAGAAACAAAGAATTAGTACCCTGCAAGGGCCCGTTCGAAGACATCTTAGTTGAAACCCAAAAAGACCAAGCAGCAAGTGGAAGCAGAGACAGAGTGGGTTCGGCTGGATCAGGACCAGTTCCGATAAGAAGAAGTGTACTCGGAGCAACAAGCATGGACGAAAAAATAGATTGGTTGGTGAAAACTGTGAAAAACTTGAAGGATGATGTTGCATGTGTGAAGGAAGTTAAGTTGACAATCCAAGAAATAGTCCAAGAAGAACTGAAAGGAGTGAAGGCAGAAATGGAAGAAATCAAAAAGATGATACAGTATGGAATACAAGGTCCAGCAATTGGAGAAGTAAGAAGTTATAGAGACGTAGTCAAAGAAAAGAAAAAGGAGAAGGTTATAATTATTAGACCGGAAAAAGAACAAGAGAGTGAAATCACAAAGAAAGCAATTAAAGAAAAGGTCGACATAAAAAACATGGCAGTGGGAGTAACAAAGTTCAAGAAAGGGAGCAAAGGAACAGTGATTTTAGGATGTGAATCGACAGAAGAAGTGCAACAACTGAAGATTGCAGTACAAGAGAAAATGGGGAACAGCTTCAAAGTTACTGAATCTGCTCAACAAAAACCGAAAGTTAAAATCGTCAACATGGAAGAAGAAGAATTGGAGCTGACCGACGAAGATCTGATCGAAACAATAAAAAGGCAGAATGTAATGGAAGAAACTGAAGGAAGAGAGATGAAAATTGTAAAAAGAGTTAACAAAGAAGGGAGACACGAAGGATCGGTAATAATGATAGTGGATGAAAGAACTCATCATGAACTATTAGAGAAAGGCAAAATCAGCGTGGGATGGAGAAAATGTCCAGTATACAATCACATCAGTGTGAAAAGATGCTACAAATGCTGGGGATACTACCATATAGCGAAGAACTGCACTAAAGAGGAGACATGTCACAAGTGTGCTGGAAAACATGAGGCAAGCAAATGTAAAGCAACGGAAAATAAGTGCGTTAATTGTATGTTCAAAAATCAAGCATACAATCTCGAGTTGAACATCGAACATGACGCTTTTGATCGGGAATGCCCTACGTATAAAAGAGCAATACAGGAGGAGAAGAGGAGAGCAGGATGGGATGAATAGCAACGAATGAAGGAAGAAACGTTATGGTATACCAATGCACAAAGCCTTATTGCACACAAGGATGAAATACGACACCAGGTAGTAGACAGAATAAAACCTGCAATCATAGCATTATCAGAGACCAGAGTTACGGACGAAATTGGAGACAGTGAAGTAGGGATGCCGGGGTACAGTGTCGTCAGGTGTGATGCGGAAAATAGGAATACAGGTGGTGCCATTATATATGTAAGAAATGACATAAAATATGATATGTTACCGATTGATAAAATAGAATCAAATTGTTGGTGTGCTGGAATCGAGGTGAAGGACAAAGATTTTAAAGGTGTTATAGTGACGGTGTACCATTCACCAAGTTCGTCGGATGCAGATTTTATAAGACACATTGAAAATATAGCAGAGGAATGTACAATAAGAGGAGACTGTTTAATTATAGGCGATTTTAATATAGATGTTGCAATTGATACGTTTTATAAAAAAAAATTAATAACAGGAATGCAGAGTTTAGGATTAAAACAATACGTTGATAAGCCAACAAGAATAACGCAAGACAGTAGAACCACTATAGATTTGCTGTTTGCTAATAGAGGTGTATGGGTACAGGTCGAGCATGAACCAAAGATAACGGATCACGGATGGTTAAAAGTTGCGCTCGGAGGTAAGAAAGTCAGGAGTGAGTACAAAGAGTACAAAACGAGGAATTATAATAAAATTGATGAAATGGAATTTACAAAAAAGCTAAACAATATAATAAAGCAGAAACAAGATATCGAGGTAAATCAAAGAGCAAAAAGATTTGTTGACAGTATAGTAGATGTGATAGATATGCTTGCACCTAAAAGATTAGTTAAGATACCAAGAGTATGGGAAGGAAAAAAATGGTATTGTGAAGCTATTACAGTGAAGGTATTACACAAGCGACGAGAAAAAGAGATGAGACATATCAAAAAGCGATTTTTAATCATTCAGAAGATCTATGGCAGAGGTTTAAAGTTGAAAGAAATGCTGTAGTTAAATTAATTCGAGAAAAAAAGAAGGAATACTATGAAAAGATGATAGATGATAATAAGGGAGATGCGACAAGGATGTAGAAAACACTCAAAGAAGTAATTAGAGGAGAAGCAATAGGAGTAAAATTAGTACAGAATATAGACTTTGAAATACTGGATGATTTAAAAAAAGGAAATATAGCTGATAAATTTAATGTGTATTATATACGAAGTATACGTAATATAATAAACTCTATCGAACAGAATACATCTGGAAGCCCAAATCGAAGAAGAATTATAATAGATACTGGATTATATAATGAAAGAGTAATGGAAAATTTCAATCTTCTAGAAATGGAAGAGCTCGAGAAAATAATAATAGAACTCCCGAAAAAGAAGGGAACCGAAGAAGGAATAACGAGTGATATATTGAAAATTGGACTATGTGCAATAAAAGAAGAATTTTTAGAGATAATTAATGAATCTTTACGCCAAGGATGTTGTCCTGACAGTTGGAAAACATCCACGGTAATACCAATCCCGAAGATAAATAAAGCTACGAAAGCGAGCCACTATAGGCCAATAAATATGCTGTCTCTGTATGAGAAGGACTTGAATTAGTAGTCAAGAATCGAATTGAAAAATATTTAGAAGATAATAACATCATAACAGAGCATCAATCAGGATTTAGAAAACAGTATTCATGTGAAACAGCGTTACAAACTGTAATAGATGAATGGAAAATGAATATTAGCGAAGGAAAAATTACAGGAGTTATCTTCATGGACTTAAAACGAGCATTTGAAACAGTTGACAGAGAAATATTATTAGATAAATTATATCAATATGGAATTAGAGAAAGAGTATTACA
This sequence comes from Mesochorus sp. PSUC_FEM 10030011, assembly GCA_018906735.1. Taxonomy (NCBI): domain Eukaryota; kingdom Metazoa; phylum Arthropoda; class Insecta; order Hymenoptera; family Ichneumonidae; genus Mesochorus; species Mesochorus sp. PSUC_FEM 10030011. The sequence goes on from JABMBV010041068.1 coordinate 23,821, forward strand.
ATGGTTCCGTACATACTTAAGTAATAGAATGCAGCAAGTGAAATTTAACGATATCTGGTCTACAGTTATCTGCAATAATTATGGGGTACCACAAGGATCAGTGTTAGGACCTTTATTATTTATTATATATTGTGACGAATATTTTTATTAACTATTCCCACAAAGGTCGCTCTACCACTACCACCGATTTTTAATTATTTTCTTTGGGCGCCAGTCACGCAGGGTGACTCGGTAATAATGGCAAGGACTCACTTTTTCGCCGGCTAGCGATCAGCGTTGGGGGTGGGGAACGAAGAAAAGATGAAAAAGATGTTATATGAT
>JABMBV010041179.1:0-14712 GCA_018906735.1 Mesochorus sp. PSUC_FEM 10030011
AAAATAAAATAAAAAAAAAATGTTACGCCAGGTTAATCGAACTATGAATTCTAGGAGTAATTAAAGATTTGCATTGCTGATTGCGGTTTGACATTAATCTCTGACACTTGAGTCCTTCGAATAATAATAATATATACAGTACGTAAATATATACGTATATACTATGAATATATACACACGTCGGTAGAATGAAATATTGCAGAGTTTCCGATATCGAACGATGGCGAATACCGATAAACGATAACGTAACGAGGTAGAATCATGCTCTCCCCCATGCGGACATATAACTACAGAGAAACTCGACGAAGCTTCCGTACAGTTTGTGCGGTTGTGCTATCCGCCGAGGGAATTGGCGTATGACCGTAACGCGCGTTTCCGCCGTAGCCAGTTGTAACAGCCACCAAGTTCGTCATGTCCGTATAACGTTTGGCTAATTGCCCGAGCCGCATGGATCGGAGCTATGGCAGCTCATTCGGTTCGACAACGAGGACCGCGCACCACCTCATTCCCGTCCACGCAACATTCTCTTCATTTTCCTCTTGCTCTCTATCCTCTCTTTTCCTGACGTGTTCTCGCTTTCTCCGCGCGCGTACGATCGCGAGGCTTCGCCATTATTATGTTATGAGGGACAGGATACGTACGTTGTGCCTCGCATTATATTGAAGACCGGTAGCGAGACCCTCGAGTGTTGCCCAAGCTACTATGGCTACCGTATAATTATACGCGCAGCGCCTTCTCCACGGTACTATGTGCTTAGAGTTGGACGATGAGCGCTACCTTAACTCGCAAAAGACCCGCGAAGATCACGGATAATTTCTCCTAGTTGCCCCAGGGCTTATACTTTCTTGGTTGAATATGAGGGATTTCAAGGCACCGGGAAACACTTAACAATCGTGCTTGAGCCTAAAACCATCGAAAAATAGGCCCCAATGAGCATAAAATTTCGGTCATCGCGAGGCGCTATCATCAGCACCGCCTGTTTGCCTTCTCCGAGAAAACCCTTCATTTTTTTCACTTCGTTTCTTCTTTTAGCAGTTTATATTCGTTACTCCCGAGCCTTCAACGCCTTCCACCTGTTTCACGTTTTTTTATCATGATGGATGAAGCCTTTTTCAATTTTCAACTCGAAATAAGATTCATTTAATTGTTATTTATTTCATTGTATTACATTTGACTATTGCGTCAGGTAAAGTTCGATTGTCAACAAACAAGAAAAGTTGAGAGAGAGAAAAAGACAATATTAAGAGATAAACGGGAGGAGAATGAGGCTTGTGCGTGTGTGCGCGGTCCGTGGGCAGAACATTTTTCGCGAATGGGCGGTCTGGTAACTGCCGGTAATGCTCGTGCTGAATCCGTATATAGTATCTCCATTGCTCTTGGGCACCTCTCTCGCTCGCCCTCTCGCGTTGTAGACTCACCGCGTCCTGAGGGTGGGCCAGAGGCTGTGAAGAGAGAACCGAGCATCGGGGTTGAAATGGTCCCCGTGGGGGTGATAGAGGCTACCTAATAGCTCACGGAATTGCCCCTGAAACACCTTTTTAATGAACTATTGCTACGGGAAATGAAAAAGGGAGAGGGCTAATGCCCAGAGGTGGAGGACAATGACGACGACAAGCGAGAACAGGATAGACATATAACAGCGTGTCTGATTCCGTGAGGATTTTTTTCTTGCTGGAAAAAGAGCTTCTTCAAGTAAGAAAGAACGAAAGAAAGAAAGAAAGAAAAAAAAAACTTTTTTTACCGACTTGCAATGGACTATAGGTTCTCTCCTATATTGTCTGCGTATGTGTGTTTCTTCTGCCAAAACGAGTAAACACCTTGCGCTCCATTTTCTTCTTTTATTTTCTCTCTTTCTCGTATACGCCGCGCGTGTACTACCAGATATAAGCAACGGTAACTTTTATCCGGCGCAGCATTGAAACTTTTCTTATCGTGGTAATTATCGGTAAAACTTTGGGAAGATCCTGCGGACCTAACGGAATTGTTGCTGATTCAGCCCGGAGCGCAGTTGGAGCACAAGATGCCGAATAAACGAAGAAAAAGGAGGGAACATTCCTGCAAAGTTGAGAGACCGTATGACCGGCTGCTGGTAATAATCTTTAAATTTTTCATGATGGACGTGAACGAGGCTGGCGAAACGTGTTATCGAAGCGGAGAAACATCGATCGGGCGCCGTGGCACGAACACCACCGAGATAGCCACGCTGGAAAGCAGCAGGAGCCACCAGGGGGCGACAAATACGACAAACAAGATACAAAGAGGCAAGAAGATCCTGTATTAGCACATATAGCGACCATGAGACTTTTGTAACGTATACAACACCGAAAAGAATCTGGTAGAAAATTCGGCTCTAACCCCCCCGAAGATTGAGGAAAAAGGAGAACACATTGGAGGGAGTCAAGCTGCGCTCAGCGAGACATCGGGGCCGAAAACATTCCGGGGAATTAGACGCGACTCGCCGGGAGATCGAGAGGGGAAAAAACAGACGAAAAAGGCGCCGCTGAAGAAGCAAAAAAAAAAGAACGAACCGGAACGACGAGAAACACAGAAACGATTCGTCAAAAAAATGAGTGTATCACAAGTGCGAGAGCGAACTTCGGTCGTGCTCTTATTGTTATGCTAAAGCGGTCGATCATAGGCAAATCCTGCTCTGCTTCTTGTCGAGAATCGACCGGAAGATATAGGTGGGGAAAGTGTATAAAAAAAATATATATATATATATTGAAAGTGCTGTTATTGAGGTATTATGGCATCATGAACATAAGAAAAAGAAAGCACTCGAGGGAAAACATGCAATCTGACCCACCGAAGCTTCCTCCAGAATAATATTCCTCATTGCCTCATCTCTCTTTATACATTTCCACCCAAGATTCACCGAATATATAGTTCCTACGCTGCCAGTTCCTCGAGAAAGTTCACGGTTAAAGGGAGGTTTTCCTCTCACGTTATGGCGCTCGTCCAGCTCTGTTTACGAGTCCACCAAGGCCGATTACCGTTTCAGCGTTGAAGTAACAGCAGGGGGAGCGAAAATAGTCAGCGCCCGTTTGCTTCGAGAAAATGGGTGACCTTCGCTCGTCTTGGCGGCACTCTTATTCCCTCGTTTCCAGAGCAAGAGTCAGACAGGAAAAGTTTGCACTCTTTTTGTATCTTTACCGCTATACCGCACGCGCAAAGATCCTCAGTTGGATAAGACTTAGTCGGGATGAATGAGGCAGTTTTACTTGAAAACGCATCATCCCGCTCCGCACCGTCTACCGACCCCCGTATCTATCCCCTCTCTCTTCCCTATTGCCATGTTAAAGTCTCCCAAGTTTTTTGAAACGTCGATTTCATTTCTTTCACAAGCGCCACGTCATCATTTTTCATATAGATTCAGGCGTGAGACTCCGTTATTTTTCAAACCGTAGACTTTGGGGTTGACGGGCAACATAAGCTGGGGGATTTTTTTTCCGCAGGAACATTCGAGAGCAAACGATATACAGACTTCGACGAAAGATACCGCATTTTTTTTTCTTTTGCTGCAACGATATACATTCGTCGGGAAATTTCTTTCATATCGATCCCCGCCACCTCTCGAGTACTTTATGACACGAAACAAATTTGTTTCATGGACCAGAAAATTATGAACTCGTTCTCCGAGATAAATCGTGAAGCCCTGGCTGATTTGTCTCGTGGTTGCGGGGCGAATAGCGTTAGAGTTCTTACGCTGACTGACTGACATTCGTCCATTCGTCGTCGACAGTGAAACTCTGCGAGTTTCTGTTTCGGTGACGGGACAGAGGGGGGTCCAGCAGCAGCAGCAGCAGCAACGGGTTTCGTCTCGTAAACACGAATGACGACGAGGCCGACACAAACGACCGCGTGATTTAGAATATTCGGTGGCGGATGTCAGCTATTGCTCGCCCACTGCGACGTCATTATGTCATCATCATTCTCCTTCGCACCCGGGGAGAGAGCGAGTTCCCTGCGGGTTAACGGGCGCGTGCGCCTGGACATGACTCAACCCGACCCAACAAGTGAGATCGTCTCTCTTCGCAACAACAACGACGAAAAGACTTGTTAATGCACTCTCTGTTGCACACACTGATACCGTGACTGTTCTGGATTATCTTCATGAAAAGGCGAGGAGGAAGGGAAGGAGGGAAGCGGTAGATTCTTAACTCACTTATGATTCCTTCCTGTGAACGCAGTTAAACAATATTTATCATTTGAATTAGGGTTCCTGTTTTTCGAGTATGTATCATATCTACCACCCACATGTGGTGACAGCCGCAAATCAAAAGAAGCAGAAGAGACGCAAAAGTGATTCGTCGTTGGGTTGTTATTACGGTGGAATGAGAAATATCCTTCAAGATTACGATCTTGACAGCCATATGCGATATCTCGAAACGCCTTTTATACGGCACGCAAGATGACGACCAGAAAAATGCCGGGGGAAACGAAAAAAGAAAAAAAAAATATATATATATAGAATGAAATACAAAACAAAACGCAAAAGATTATGAAGAGGAAGATGAAAATGTTTTCCCTCAACGGAGTTTCGTTCTAACGATTCCAATTTCGTGATCCCCAAGCCGTGAATGTTATTTCCGTCGACGAGGATGTGGCGAAGAATAAAAAAAAAAAATGATGAAAAAGGTAAGAGAAAAAGAGCGCGCGCGAGAGACAACCCAAAGGTCTCCGAGGAAATCATTGAATATGCAACTTAAGGAAATCCCCGGATATTGTGTTTTATTATAAACGGCGCTCGGGTCTCGCTAGAACTCGTGTACCATCTATATCGTTTCTGTACCAATGCCCCTAACCTTAACCATCCCCTCCTACGAAAACGGAACAAGAACCAAGGAGACTTTGCAGTTTGCATGTGAATATTTTCAGATTCGGGAATATACGCCGGCTTCGAATCCTCCGGGGAATTCTCTCGGTGTGTTTCGTTTATCTATCTCTTTTGCCCCCGCAATTTTTGTAGGAAAACTTCTCATGTTACCCTGCTGTTCCTCGCGCGTGCTCTGCTCCAATGGAGCTCACGATATCTCGCCACCGATAGATAGTGTATCGAGTACCGTATTGTAATTCGATCTACCTTTATATCGCTTGGAAAAATCTCTCGATCCGTATACCAACGAAAATTGTACACCGGTGAAATTTGAGTAACAGGCGATTGGAATTGCGCAAGGAGCATTCACCGCAGATATCTGGGATGAAAATGTTATGAATACGAATATAACTATCAAACACTTTGAGCCCTCCCCTACAAGGTCAGGGGTTTCTCTCATTGCCGCAAAAAAGACGACTCGACTAACTCGCTTTATCTTTCTATATAGTATTATGTTAGTCCTCGTATCGGGTTGCGGTTTCGCTCTGAGGGAACACGAGCCAAAATAATCGCGGAAAGAGCTTTAAGAACTATATATATTCACACACACACACAGATACACATACATGAATATAAATATATAGTATGTGTGTAACTTACGAACTAGTACGTGCCACGGAGGAATTCGCTTAAAATTTTTAAGAGAATCGGGGGAACAAGAGCGCCAAGTCTCCAGAGCTCTTTGAGAAACTGGGTCGCAGAGGTGTGAGCACAGAGTCAAGAAACAAGACAGGCCGTATAATACCATACGACTTCCATGGTCGCCACGTTTCTATATACGGTCACATGCTTTATATATACGTATGTATATAAATGATCGCTCAGAAACGATATGGCGTAACAGGAGCGACGAGACGTTCCAGAATCGTGACTGTTACGCCCTATTTCATGATAGCCCGTCGATATATAGATCTTTCACGGTATGTCGCAGCTAGGCGTTACGAAAGGAATGTGAACCATGAACCACCTCCCCCTCCACCCCTCTGAACTGCAAAAGCTCCGGGAGCTCGTTCCAGTGCACAAGCGTAAAGGGGATGAAATGGAGGCACATGAGAGACTCGGGAAACGTTGCAGAAGCATACGTATATGGGTAATTGCACGTAAAGTGAGACGATCTTAAAAGAGATAAATCTGTTTTTCTTCACTATCGATTAATCTTTAATATCTATTTTGCAAAATTAATTAAATATTTTTCACTTGGTGTTTCGTTTTTCCGGATTTCGATTCATTTTTTTTTTTCAATTGTATTGCGATAATAAAATATACATTTGATCGATTCGAATGTGCAATTTGTATGGATTCCTTTTTGATTGTCAATAAATATTCTTAAGATACACTAAATAAAAAAAATGTAATAACGTCGCAGTCATGCATTTTCTGAGAAAAAAAAAGTCCCACTTTCCGTGGAATATCCCATACGATCGAGCACCTCGAAACGGCACATAAGCTCTGGTATTTTCCTCTCGCGAGCGAGCTTGTACGAGAGACGCGTCTCGTGAATTATAAATGGCGTTTCTCCGCGAGCTTGCCTTTCCCCCCATAACGCCGCTAGAGTGGATCGTGAGCGAGGCATCGAGGCGGGCGATTCCAGACCGACCGACTGGAAGTTCGCTCGGCTTTAGTCGCGCGAGAAACCGAGCTCTATATACCATACACCTTCGTTGCCAAACAAAAGGAGCTTTATTCCATTGCTTTATGCGCCAAATCGTATCGGTTACGCCCTTCCTTCTGCCTATTAGTCGATATACGTATACCATTATATTTGCATATATACGTCTTTATATATAGGTGTAAAATGCGAGAGGGATGAAGACGAGAGTGTTAGAGGCTATATTGTAAAGAGAGAGACAGAGAAGTTCTGCGAGGAACGTCAGTGTAACCTCGGATCCGGTGGTGAGCTCTACCGCGAGAGAGGAAGGAGATTCCGCCGGTACAATTAGCTGGTGTCGTAATTAGCGTAAATTGTTTCTCGCGCTACTTCGGTCCGATGTACATTTCGAGAGGGAGGTGAGAAACCTGAGTAAAATGGCTTTTCTGTTCGATTTATAAGGGTAAAAAGAGGAACACGAAAAGTAGCTATAGAAAACATGGATTAATTATTTTGGTTATCAATTCCAATAACAATAATGTAATAATAATTGTTCGTGACATTTTGAACTCAGCGTAGAAGTTATTTTCTTGCTTTCCATATGATTTTCGGACATCTGACTCCTTTTCTAACAACTGTTTCGACGCACTTGAATCATTCATTCGAAATTGTTGCTTGACTAAACGATTTAACAATCTACTTGACTTGCGTTATATATCTATGGTTCACGGTCGCGAATGGTAAAATGTTGGCAGGTGCATCGCGAGAATGTCTCACTATACTCTTATTCTTCATCTCCCATTTCTCTCTTTCACTCGATTCTTCTCATATAGCATATATACATATATAAACTACTATCTATGTATGTGTAAGACACCTAGCGAGAAGATTTACGGTTATCCGCTTAACTTAGACGCTGGCGAGACGGAAGCCATCGCATCCACGTAATATAGTGGCCAATAAAAACTTAGTTACTGCTCTTTCTCGCGCCTTCCTTGGCTTCATCCTCGTCCTCTCACCACAGTTTGTACCTTCCCAACACAGTAGTTTTGTCGACGAGAGATGCGAGCAATTTAGTGAGTGAGTCTAAGATCGCGAGAGAAAAAGAGAGAGAGAGAGAGAGAGAGAGATAAAGAGAGCGACGAAAGTCTTTGCAATCATTATCGTTGCGTAGCGAAGGTTTTAAAGCCAGTAGGAAGGAGGAAAGAGAATAAGATGATGAAAAGTTACAAAACTACAATGAGAACAAACACTTTTTTGGTTAAAAAAAATGACGGTGAGAAATAACCTAAGAAACACCAAGTCGTTGGATACTTTTTAACATTTTCTTTTTTTTTTCTTCGTCTTTCTTTTATCCTGAGCCGTAGCTAAAGAAAAGAAAGCTCGTCCCGCGTTTACGTCGTTATCGGATGTGTGGTCAACGGGTCTCAACGGCAATACCGTTGTTATAGGGGACGAAGACGAGAGCACTGGATGCTGCTCCCCCTGTCTCGAAACCATAACGGCGCTCTACGGGCCATCAAACGAGCTTCCGAATGGCGTACGAAGGACTCAAGGAAGCCGTTACCGTGCCTCGATTTCATCCCTTGCTCGCTCCTCTTTTTCCATTCTACACCAGCGCCATCTATGCGCGCTTACCATTATACGCGTTTAGTTGAAATGCTACTTGCGTCTATAGTTCTCTTACTTCCGGTTACCATCGACGAGAGAAGTTCTTAGGTGGCGAATATTGTTGTTGTATAGACCGACGCGATAGAGAAAGATACTCTGACCGGAGGTTAAGGCTGTGCTCAACGTCTCCGCTCTCGGGTGTCTTTTATGGGAACAGAAACACTGTTGAAACACACCTTAGAGAACAGTCTTTAACTGTGGATACCCTCAATACATTTTAAACTACCGAGCATGGACCAGAGATAAACGTGACTCGAGTAGAAAAGTCAGGACAACTTTTTAACCGCGTGTCACGTAAGATTATAGTTTTTTAAAATGATAACTATGGGTATACGATAAATGTTTGTTTACTTTTTGTTACTCTAGTAAGAGTTACAACTTTTATTTATTACTGATGATTCTTCTTAATCATTGTCACGATTTCCCCCTCCACTTTCCATTCTTTCTCCTCCAACTGAAAAACAATACGATCGTTCCGAAGATTGAAATAATTTTCGTACATCACAGGGGAGTGAATTTTAAACGTGAAGGGTTTTGTCAAAAGGGATTGTATTGAGATAATGAAAAAGTCCACCAAGACATATGCTCACTTGGTTTTCTCGTTTCACGAGATGAAAAGGAGAGGTTTGGGTATTTGTGTTTGTGTGCGTAAACACAGTGTTTTGCTCGATTCTCAGTAGGGGCGAGTGAAAGTATAGAGAGGAAGAGAGGAAGAAAGAGAGAGAGAGAGAGAGAGAGAAAAAAGTAGTGCGGGGGCATCGAAGAGATCCATCTCTCGGAGGGTGGTGGTGCAGATTGTTTGATGGTTGATCGTCGTCGTCGTCGTCGTTTCTCGTCCTGGTCTCTCCGCAGCTCAAGAGTATGTATAGAGAAATACGACACACAGGACACCAGCATCGCTTCGGGGGTCGTCTGATTGGGTCGCTGCAAAACATCTGGCGGTCTCCCGCAGGGCTCCCAAACGGACAATCATCCTACAATCGTGTGAGGTAATACCCCGAGAGATATCTTCATTTCGCGAAAGAGAAGACACGGGACAGAGTAGAGTGAAGGAAAAATGACGGATTTTTGTCACCCCATTTTTAGCGCGTAAAAAAGAAAAGAAAACGGAAGAGAGAATTAGAAATAAGACTAATCGACGATGGGAATTTATTCAATGAAATATGCTGTGAAAACATTTATGAATAAGCGCAAAGAAAATTTTTTTTTCAGAGCTATAATTTAGATTTTTTTTTTTAATCACAAATATTATTTTTAATTTATTCCGTAGAATTTTTACAACAAATCATTACATAGCGATTTTTGTTCTTCTTTGAGGATACAAAAAAAATTTTCCAAGCTTTAACAACAAAAAGGGGTTGCACTGCCGAAAAAAAAATGCTTTTGGTTCCTGTGACATACGTCGCTATGAAGACACTGTTACTTGTTCCGAGTGACGTGGTACGGATAAAACCTGGCCACCTACATCTGACAACGAGAAAGAGAGAGGGAGGAGTGAGACGAAGATAGGACAAGAAAGGAGAACGAAAACGATGACAATGGATCCTTTGCGGTGGTAAAAAGCGTAAAAGAAAGAAAAAAAAAAGAGCGCATAGAAAAGAGAAGCACCGGTCGACTCTTCAGCGCGTATCACAGAGAGAGAATGAAAGAAAGAGCTCACGCGCGGCAATGATGAAAGCATTGTCCTCGACCACGTTTACCGGATCCTTCTCTCTTTCTCCCTCTTTCTCTCCTCTCTCGTTCTCTCTGACTCTTCTGGACCTCAGCTCAACCGATCGCGTTTTTCTCTTTGCTCTTATTTTCCCTCCCTTTCTTTTTCTGGTCTCTTTTCATTTGTCGTTAAGCTTGACATTTCTCGTGGTCGCGAAATCTCTCTTTATCATGGCAACGCCGATTTTCTCATACTGAAAAAACTTGAAATGACTTTTCCACTGTCTCTAACAAGAAAATATAACGAGCGTTTTTCTTTATTTCCTGCCTTTATTCTTGGAATTAGCTTGGGTTAGTTTCGTAATTAAAACCGAAATAATAATCAAAAAAATATATCAAAATATTATTTTTTTCCATTTAAACAAACTGAATAAAAAAAAAATTTATGTTTTTATATTAGGACTAATAAGAGTAATAAGAAACAATTAACCTTCTTGATCTCGTAATTCTTTATCGAACGAAACACTTAGCTGTAAAAAGAGAGGGTGAAAGTCCGACACAATATGTTTTTTCACCTATCGAGGGCCATACGAGAACCCTTTTCTTTCGTCTATAAAAGGGTTGTTGTGTCTCAAACAAGAGTAAAGTGACTCTTGATTGTTTCTTTGTCTTTTCTTATTTCTCCCTTTTTTCCGTCTCTCTTCTGTACTGATGCTGAGCAATAAACACTATAATCCACTGACGCAAAACAAATATAGCATTTGCTCCCTCTCTTTTAGCTTTCTTTAGGAAAATCCTCTGTAAGCGAGGGTGGAGGAAAACAAACCCTTTTTCAAGTGCCAAAAGGGAAAAAGGGATATATTCAGTCTGATATATCCCTTATCCGGAAAAGCAATCCCCCGATGATCGATCATGATCGACTCGTACGGGAAAGGGCGAGGGGAAGGTGAAAGAGAATGAAAGAGAGAGAGAGAGAATGGATCCAAAGGGCGTTGCGTGTTTCACGAGCCTTGCACGATAACACCCTGTGCTTCTCGTGTCCTTTCTCTTTTTTGCCTTCTCTTTCTCGCTTTCTTCTAAATGCAGCCCTTTACTTTCGCCAGTTTGCTGTTCTCGTGCGAAAGAGCGTGTTAGAGTTACAAGAGAGTTCCCCTCTTCGAGTGTGCAAGGTCTCGAGAGTCGACGACTCCCTCTATACGAACCCGATTGTTATTCTTCGGGCGAAAACTATTTACAAAGTCGAGGGGGCTAATGGCATCAAGAGATTTAGACTTCCATATGCGACCCCTTCTCGACTATATCACATGTACTAAACTCATTTGCGAAAGTATTGTATAACAACCCATTGGAGTATTTCGTGAAAACTCGAGCAAATTAAATTTTAATGATGAAACGTCAATGCCAGTTAAACAAAAATACAAATAAATGGCCATAGCATTTTGAACGTTGAATAAACATTTTTGTATTATTTTTATTTTGAAATAAATCACAAAAAGTAAACTAAAATTGTTAACGTTTGATTCGATATTCTCTAATCGACGATGAAAAATATTTTTTATTTCTAAAGGTTGGAAGAATTATTGTTTCTATTTTTCAGATTTTTGTCTTGATATTATTTACAAAATTACATTCTGGCCTCTTTTATAATTGGCTATTTGTAAATCGAGTTGTATTTTGATCATGAGAATGTACAATAAATGTTGTATAGAAGGCCTGCCTACGCGCATCTGAGTCAAACTAATGTGGTTTAGAAAGGGAGAAGCGGAAGAGTGAGATAAAAGATGCGAGAAGCCGTAATTCAGCAATGGCGACAATATGGTCATAAGGGGTTCGAAAAATGCATCAAGATCGGTAGCATTTCGGGATATTGGTGCGTAAAAGGAAGAGGGGAAAACGAGAAATGATCGACCCCAGTCAATATGCATACATTTTCAACCCACTCGACAAACTTTTTATTACATTTAGAGGCTGCTCGTTTTGCAGTTTGGAGCACGCATCTCCTGTTTATATTATCTCTATCTTATCCCTCCTCTTTTTCGCTCTTTTGTTTGACTCGATTCTCATGCATAAGGATTTTTTGTTTTCGACATATTTTCGACGTGGCGAATGCTCTATCAAGTTCTATCGCTGGCGTAGGAAGCGAAACAAGTACTCGGAACATTTACGAAAAAAGAAATCTTCCATATTGCCTCGAGGAAATCCTGTTTCGAAGGAAAAAATAAGGAGCAAGTGAAACAAAAAATCATCGATATCTTAAACTCGAGGCTCTCTTCTCTCGTGTTTCTCTTTTTCGCCCACGCCAGCCGTCTCTCTCGCTCTCTCCCGTGCGGCTATCTCACATATCGCTATTTTTTTTTTCATTTTTGTTTCTCGAGAGAATAATTCCCTTATCAAATTCATGATTGTCACAATCTCTCAACCTCCAATAGGGGAATCTGGCAATTGAAAGGAGAAATAATAGTCGATACATCGGTATAGAATTGAAGAAATAAACATATATATATTTATGCATGGAGAAAATTGCGTATAAGGAAACTTTTATGGAGTTAGCGCCGATGTTCGTATCGTAACGAGCTGATGCAACAATCGTCTCGACGGTTAGAATATTTGTCGATATGTAAATACATACGAGACACTGTGTGTATATGTGTGTTTAAATTCCGTGCAATTTTCTGCTCGACCCTTTTGTTAAAATAAATAATTCAATTAAACAAAACGAATTCGACCGTATCGTGCAATATTGATCTCGTGAGCATTTTCTTACCGAGTTTCATCACTACAACAGGATTTCATCCAATTTTCTCTCGTACCCCAAAATAGCTCATTTTCCCTTCGGTTTCTCCATAGAACGGAGAGAAATCTTTCTCTCTCTCTCTCTCTCTTTCCCTATTCTGGATCTCGTGGTCTCTCGTGTGCCAGGAACGTTCTCTCCCGAGCTCACAAATGGAAAACGGATTGATTAATCGTAGTAATTACCGATCAGCCCCCGCTAATTAGATATCCAACTACTACACCCCTCGCTCTTCTCCATCCCTGCAAGGCCCCAGAGGGTTTCGATGCACACGCTGAGAGAGAGAGAGGGAGAACAAGGGAGAGACTACTGTGTGTGGTGGTCTCGTAACACCACATCGTGGGGCCGTTTTCTCTAGTTATATACCGTGAGAGGGTGAGTTTTGGCAAAGGGGTGGCTTTCTCGTGGTGCGCGAGAATAGTAGGCGGTGTAGGAGGAGGTTGAGAGCAGAGAATGGGCCAAATGAGATTGTTTGACGGAGCCACCCAATATAAGCTTCTCGGTGGCTCGTTCACACAGTAGCACACCAAAAGCTTTATACTATATACGTTTCACAGAGGCGAGAAGCAGAAAGCGCAGTGAGAACCCCACGCACAAACTCTCCTTACCCTCTGCCACCTTTAATACACTATGCAGTGTTGCTGTATCCTTCCCATCAATATTTTCCGTTGTGGGAGCCACACACGCGATTAAACTCCATCGCATACGCGTGCAATAATTTATATACTATAAGCTCGATGTATTCGATGGCTACAATATTTATTAATAATGCGAGTAAATATAAAGCGTTCGACATTAATTTCCTCATTAGATATTTTCGGTTTTCATCATTAATATTTGGGAATATTGAAGTAACCTTGTGCAAAGTTCGCACGACTTTAATTTTTAATTTTGCATATTCGTTCGAGTCAATTGGTTTATGTTAAAAAATATACGTTTAAAAAATGGAAATTGACGTTTCGTTTACATTATATTTCAAAACACGAAAACGAACGTATGCATCGCAATGATATATGGTCACAATACGTTGAAGCTGAGCATCCGGTTGCTAGAAAATTTATGGCTTCTTATTTTCCTATGCAGCTCCCGCAGAGATTTTACCAGAGAGAGAAAGAGAGAGAGAGAAAAAAGAAACGAGCAGTGAAACGACTTTGACGATTTTGTATAACAAAATGCCTCGTTAGTAATCCTCTCTCGGCTGTAATGGTATAGCGATTGCACGAACTGGGCAATGTTGCAGCAAAGATGCAGTCTAAGCTCTCGTGATTTTATACGATCTAAAAACTACGCGTTGGAACGATACACGCAGTTATGATATTGAGAATATCTTGTTTTCTGTTTTTAATGAAAATTTATTTGAATTGATTCAAAGGGGATTGCAAATCACGTTGATTCGTGTCGATTGAATTAATTAATAATTGAATTGATTTTCATACCATGCTAAATTGAAAATAAAAACATCGTACATCCTATGCACAGGAAACTTGAATGAATGAAAAATAATGTAGTTAATAAAATAAGCCCGCGCTCAGTGTGGTACATAGAGTTTGAGGGTAAAGCATGATAGTATATCGCGAGTCTCAAGCCAGGGAGAAAAAAGAGAGAGCATCCCAGCCGTTTCACGTCGCGGAAGGTGGCAAGACCGATAAATAACCTCTGGTTTATTAGACCGACTGTGCCGGCGCTCTGTCCAAGAGAAACCAGCGGGACGAGGCGGAGAGCCGCATGGTTGAATTAGCGAGAATATTAGTACAAATTTGCGGGCAACTCGCTCGCGTCGCCTCACTGCTTGTATAACAGACTTTCAAATACCACGACGCCAAATTATCCATACATGTGTGCGTTTTCAATACAGTAATCCCGATGAGTATACGACGAAGAAATATTTATTTTTACCCCTTCTATATAAAAAATATAGCCCAAATTTCTGATGCGTTCGCGTATCATCATTTGAAATAATTTTAAAATTGATGTGACACGCGCAATTTTCGGGTAAGTGTGCAAATATGTGTTTAACACATGGGCGCTGTTGCTGTCGGATTTTCTTGGATAACCACGAAAGCGCACGTGCAGTCACGTACGTATATATAGTAAGTATCAAACATTATATATATGTGTAATGTATATATATATATA
>JABMBV010041290.1:0-14703 GCA_018906735.1 Mesochorus sp. PSUC_FEM 10030011
TAAAAAAAAAAATTTTCAGTGCAAGAAATTAATAAAAATTTTTTAATTATAACAATATAAATAAATTTATGTTCGTAGTATAAGAATTGCAAAAAAATTGCAAATTATAAAATGATGTAGAGCTGAACTAAGAAATATGATAACTTGGGGGTTTTCGGGATCGCTAATTACTAATTACAAATTCAATGTCAGATTTTCAAAATTTTTTAAATTCAAAATGATGGATCTAATATGGATGCGTTGCTTTAAAAAAATCGGAGCTTTTACATATTTTCGAATAATTGAAACAACGAACTTTCCTTTGATTATATAAAAGATTAGATGGCTTAAATAGAAAATTTGATGCATATATTGATTTTATTCAGTAAACCTGACATAAGCGGCATAATCCAAAGTTAAATGAATTTGACATGAATTTTCTGAATAATAAAAGTTAACGATGCATTAAGCCGATAATCATTAAAACGTATAAATACATCGGAGAGCTGTTGCGCTGAGACTTAATAATGAACTAATAAACACGCAATATGGCATATGAAGTTCGCTGCACGTTATCGTGCATTACACGTGTGCGGTATAGAAGCTCTATCTGCTTCTCGCGTGCAAAACACGAAGCGACATTGCATTTTTGTTCGATCGCGATGTGTGCAGCACGACATCGTGTTTTATGTTAATTCACGAAACGAAAGAATGGAAAAAAAAAATAATAATAATTCGAGAGAAGAAAAAATATTAACGGAAGAAACGGCTTAGACTCTTTCGAAGCGCGACTATATGTGGTATATGCAATACGCGCTACGAATAAAGTGTATATGGAACTACGTAATACAATGGCAATACGATACGCAATATCGTATTACATATTGTGTTGCGTCGTGTCAAAGAGTACTTTCTTTTATGATGTCGTGAGTATGTATTAAGGGTCTCGAGAGAGAGAGAAAGAAATATAAAGTTTAATTTTCAAAAAAATATATAAAAAAAAGAAGACTATAAACTAAAAAGTTTTTTAAAGAGGATAATCGTGTTTAATGTATTGTTAATCGAGTAAAATTAAATCGAGTCAAGTTTAACAATCGGTATTCATGGTACGAGATAAAATAATATTCATCGATTTACTTGCATGAACCTTCAAATAAAATTTGATTTTTTTCCTTATACAGAGATATAATTTTCATAAAAATTCTGATAACAAATTTTTAACACTTACTAAGCCTGTGATTTTTGGTAACTCATATAAAAAGATCACGTGTCGAAGTTGTGATTTTAACCCGTGTAATAGTCACTAGGGGTCAAATATACCCCAGCCTTTTTTTGACCTGCAATACCGATCATCTGCAGGAAGTCGTTTTTTGAATATAATTGGTATACTCATCTAGAAAATAATCTAAAGTACATCGTAGTATTTAAAAAAAAATTCTTTCAAGTTTTTCAATAATTTAGTATTCTTTGAAGTTGCTGGGGTATAAAATACCCCATGTAATTTTTTCGAAGTATGACTGATATAGGTTAAACACTAAATATCTCGATTATTATATGGTGAAGACTTTACAAAATTCGTTCACATTATAATATCACAATCAAAAAGATTCATTCAAATTAAAAAAAAAAAAGAAATTATTTTTTACCCTTTGTATACATTGGGGTCCAATAGACCCCGGGTGTATAAGATTGTTACAACTACAAAAAATATACAATAAACAAAAAATAGACCAAAAGCTTTTCTTTATTGTTACTTTTTTTCCAAATGTTGAATATACCGAGAGAAAACACTGCTCAGGTCAGTATGTGTGTGTGTGTGTGTAACAATAAGCTCACGTGACCCTGAATCAGCTCGAGCGACCTCCGCATCATTCGGGGTTACGCCACTTCTACTTCAACCCCTGTTATCCAACACATCACTCTTCCTCTCTTAACCAATAAACCGTTCAAACGATTTCCAGACTCTTGAAAGCCCCTTTTCTCGTATCCTTGAAATCCCGTAAAAATAATTGGATAAAGGACGAATATACCGTATGAAAAATATATTTGCATTTCGTTTTCTTATAAAATGTTATTTATCTGCCTGCTGTCGAGAAAAAATAAATTTGTTAAAACTATTTAAACTTACCCTCTCTCTTTCTCTAATTTGTATTTTTTTTGGGTGTTATGACTAATCATATTAGTGATAACAAAAAATTAGACACATTTTCGTAATTATACAAATTTTCGAGATATTTCTGAAATAAACTTGCAAAATTAGAAAAATGGTGAAATTTCGAATGTTGCAGAACTTTGAAAAAGAAATTATTCTCTTGCCTTTGGTAAAACTTATAGTTTTGGAGTAATATAAATCTTCTGATCACAATTGATTCAAATTTAAAGGGGTCGATTCCAACTATTAGTCGAATTTACATGGAATTGTCCACTTCATAATGCACATAAATGCATTTGACCGGATTTTTTTCTCGCCCCAGGGCGATTTTTATCATAATTACTATTTTCTCTATATAGTAGATAATTTTCAAAATCAAAATTGTTTTTGCATTAACTTGGAAACATCGAAACACATGGTACGCTTCTGTAAATATATTTATCTCAAATGTATTTATGCCTCTAATTTATATTTTACAAAATGAACGATATATGAATGTTTGATAAATACATATAAACTTTTATTTTTCACGCTTACGGGCATCAGGCATATCGATTTACAATTCTAGTACATTTAATAAATGTATATAATTAATCATATTGACGTATTAATAATGGCACTCCAATTTACACTTACAATAATTAATGATTTTGTATAAAAAAAAATAAATATTCCTCTACGTTAATTAAAAATATCGATAATTAAAACACCAATGATATAACGATAAAATGTTCATTTAATCTCGGAAGCATAATTGCCATTTTATTATTAGCCTTTTCATTGCATTTTATTTCATATAACTTTTTTACACAAAATCTTTTCGAGAGCTGTCAAATTAGGTATAAAAAAATCGTTGTTGCAATATCCATTTCTGAAAAAATATTCCATTGAATATTCTTGAATAAAATTTTTTTGTTTTCAAGGAATCGAAAAAAAAATAACAAAATTATTTTTATTGTTTAGAACTGTAAGGGTAAATGGGCGAGGCTCTAAAAGATTGAGGCATGCGCATTAAATCTCGCTCTCTCTCGTTCTCTCGAACTTTTCCTCTCTCTTAACAACTCCCGAAGCGACGAGGTTCGCTTCAAGCTGGCTTTCAACCCTCTGCCCCTTGGTTCCATCCCCCTTCCCTTTTCCCAAGAAACGGTGAAGTAGCCCAGCCACCAGACACGGCCACACGAAACTCCACACGCTCATATACCGTTGCCGAAGTAGTTTGGCCTTGCTCTCAGGTGTCCTAGGCCCATTTCCCGCTAAATTCCACCAACTCCCCTCATTTCCCTCAACCCCCTGTCTCGGTCTATCCCATGGTTTTTTTTTGTAGACGTCTCTCGTTTGGCCGTTATCCTCCCGCACACAAAGCCATCACCGCACGGTCTGTTTGGGGTTTCGGAAGTACTACTCTGGGCTCGTACGGCTATAGTGGCCATCTATCTATGGGGATTGAGGTTGGAGAAGCACGAGGGTAACTTCTGTGAATGAAAAAGAAAGAATAATCGAAAGAGAGGAGAGAAGCAAGTTAATGAGATGATAGCAGATGCTTTTTTCCTCTTTTCCCATAATTATGTCTACTTGTCCGAAAATAAGAATAAGAAAATATGTCAAATGTATTAACCTCGAGACTTTACCGAGTCTCTTGATAAAAATGTAAAAATTATTTTCAAAGGTTGAATTTTTGCAAAGATTATAAGAAATTATCATCAGTTTTGTCACTGTGTATTCATAAAACGCGTGTTGAAACGCAGTAAAAATATCGACTCTATGTAAGATTATTTTTATGCTTGTTTCATGACGCCAGTACAGGTACAAAAAAAAATAAACAACAAAAAATCCAGTTGCAAGTGAGAGTAGAAACGGCCATGTGTGTTTCCTCATTCTTTTTTCACCCATTCCTCATCTTCCTCCGACTCGTCGCACGGACGCCTCATCGCGCATCAAATCTTTCATCTCTGTACTCACATTTTCCCATCCCCACGTATATATCTTTTTTTTTCTTCTGGTCTCCATGTTATATATCTTTCTGCCCTTGGTGCTCTTTCCATTCTTCATCCTTCTTCTTTCCTGCCTCATTCCTCCTCGTTACAGGCTCAACACCGCTGGCGCGAGTTTATTTATCTTCGCTCAAAAGTCGCAGTAAAAATAATCTTTTTTTTTTGGCTATCCAGCAGCGATGGACCTGTTAAACTCATCGCTTGTATCCACTTGGATTTCCTTTTTCACTGAAATTTTCGTACAGTTGTGTTAAAAAAAAAAAAAAGAATTTCCGTAAAATTTCTTTTCATCGTTTCTTTTATCAACCCATCAACGTCGTCTCAATTTCTTCCCTCTTTTTTTCATCCCTCGTGACTTTACACCTGTACTTCTTTATCGGTTTTCCGAACTGTTTCTGTCTCATTGTATCGCGCCTATAATACCTTTCCTCATTATTGACAGCAGGTACTTTATCGTTCCTTTATGCGTTTTCTCTATATTCCCATCATCGGTCTACTTCGGTATCAGTATTATCTCTTCCTTTTTCTTCATCTTTTGCATCCTCCATCTGGAAACTTTTCTGTGCCATCGTTTCTGGTTTAGAAGAGTAGAAGAAAGAAAGAGAGAGAGAGAGAGAAAGAATCGAAGAAGGACCTTTCGGACTCCCTATCATCGCCAGTATTCGCTATGGAAATAAATCGCTGGAAACGAATGGCTCCCAGCCGCATAGCAAGCCGGCTGTAAAGCATAAAAGCCGCTCACTCCCTTGAACCATTCTACCCCTGTGTGCTGCATATCTACAGGTATACAGTTGCTTCATTCGACGGGAGATTTGATAGCACGCAATCACCCAGCGCAGAGATGTCTTTCGTTATATTTATGCCATTCCCGATACCGATTATGCACGTTTATATTGTTCGTAGTTGTACAAGTGCCTACAACGCAAGGCCTGTTTGTTCGCTCAACCTTTTCAGTATCATAAATATTTTAAACGTCGCAAGTATACGAGACGTTATAAATTTATTTGCTGTTTGTTGTGACCATATACTTAAGTATCGATTTTTATTACGCTGTTTAAATCCTGTTTTTGAATAAACAAACAATTTTAAAAAATCGTTTTTAAGAAGTTTTTTTGTAAATGTTTATTCAGACAAATCTAATAAAAAAAAGAGCAAAATCATTTGGTTCGCTTACCTTTTCAGTATCATCAATATTTTTAAACGTGTACTGTATTTATTTAACATTATTATGTGGTAATTCTTAACCGCTGACATTTTTTTTCTCTTTTTCTTCTCGTCTGCGAATAAAAGAAAATTTGTTTGGATATTATTTTTAAGAAAATTTTTGTACGTGTGATCAGTCCGACATATCCAATATATAAAATGTGTTAGTTAAATGTTTAATTATTATAAATAGTTTTTTTAAACTTGAAATATAAGAAATGTTATTTTTAAGATAAATGAAATGTAATGTCCATTCGATGTGGTTATATTGAAAGTATTTTCTCTATCCTTTTGTCATCAGTCAATTTTTTTGGAAATTGTTTCCAATTTTCTGTTGGTATTTCTTCGAACAAATCCAATAAAAAAAAACCGATATTTTTAACAAGATATAGAGTACACTTCTCAACTGGAATTGATATTTTTTTAGCATCAAATATGTATATTTTTTATTTTATCTTCTTGACTTCTTTTCACTGTATTCTTCGGATTCCTATAACACAGAAATCTATGGAATACAATGAAAAATTTTAAAAATAGCGTATAATATTCTTTGTTGTATGCGGAAATTCGAGATTCTTTGTCGTTTCACGAAAAATTTATTTAAAAAGAAAGCAGAGTTCTGAGAAGTGACATCTTTGAAAACGTGCGTATGACATGAGTGATACTTTTAAAAATGATATGATTTTCTGCGCATTCCTTTGCCTTATTCACAAGCAAAATCATATGTATCTCCTTCTCTGTCTTTATGCTATTTGTTCTATATACACATATACTAAACCCTTCGGTCGTCTCGAGTTTGCGTTCGTATAGACCAAACAGTTTTTGTCCGTTTGAGTATATCTCGTGCCGTTTGATCGTCGTTCCGCCATATCTTTGCCTTCAACCTCGTCATCTCTCTACTCAGTTTCAATATCTTCACCTTCCTATATGCTCCTCCGTTGCCCCAGAATGTCAAAAAGTTTTCTCATCCTCGTCAACGCTCGAAGAAAACTCTGTTTTCGTGTGTACGCTCACATACAAGTCCTATAGCCTCTAAAAGTTTCATGCATCAGCTGGGATCGTCATGGATACGACAGAGCCGATACACTTTCCCCACTATGGCATTCTGCACCTGTATACCTGCAAACAGATTGGCTTCTAGAAACCGAAAACACTTAATTCGTAAAATGTAAAACGTGTATCAGTGCTCGTTATTTCCCATATACATTTTTCCACCCTTTTATCGTTCATGAATTATTATTTTTTTTTACCACTTTTATAAGCACTTTTGCCTTTTATTAAATCACTTTTCGAAGTACATTAATACGAACTTGTATAATTTTTTTTTTTTTTAATATTGGTAAAAAATATATAAATAAGAAACTTGAGCTTATTTGTAATAATGTCCAGGAATTGTTAAAAGCGCCGATTGTATCGGTTTTCCGCAGTTTTCCTGGTCCCAGTGCAAATGCGATACAGGTTGAGGTCAGGGAGGAGTGGCTGATGGCAATACTCTGGAATCTTGACCCACTCGAAAAGTAAGACATGAATAGGAAAAAGTAGGATGGAAATAATAGGAAGAAAAGTAAGAAGGAAATAGGAAATGAGAAAAACTGGCCATAAAGTTAAAACATAATAGAAATCAGTTGATACATTTTATTCATTTTGTTGTTATTTCCATATACTTTTTTTTTGTTGTTAATAAAATATTTCTTTAATCTATTTCACAGTTTTTTTTCCAGTTCGAAAATGGTGAATAAATGACATGTAAAGGTTGAAAAATATGCGTTTTAAGATTCGTGAATGTGAAATACATTCGTGTTGAATATGTACCTAGGATACTCTGAATAAAGAGATACATGATGTTCTCGAAGCTCAAAGCTGTATAACCTCATCGTATAAATCCGTATACTTGTCACATTGGACCAACAGAATATATTACACATTGATCATTATACCGTACTGTAATTACACAGTCCAGTACTTATCGGATAGGAGTAGTACTATCGGATAGTAGTTCTCGAGTCGCTTGGAAATGTGGTTTAGGATCAACATTAGGAAAGGGATGATGTTGACTTTCCTCTACAAGCATCGTACCTTGATTCCTGGTCTGCGCATCGACTTGCCATTGATAGCACTGTTATCCACTGTTGTGGGCAATCGTTGTTATATTTTAAATTGAAAGTGATATCAATAATAAAGTTTTTTTTAGAGAATTTAAGTATCTTCATAAGGCTCTGGTGGGAATATATTTTGGCATATCATTTAATGCAAGATAAGACGTTGAATGATCAACTGTTTTGTAGGGATCAACCCTATTTTACTTTCATTTTCTTTTTATTTATTTAATGTTTTACTCCCTTAACCCATACTAAGCCCATGCTAGAACTCTTAGGTAATTAAGTTGTAAGACCACTACGGAAAATTAGACCAGCTTACTTATTTTTATTATTGTTAATAGTTATTAATTGAAAAAAAAAGTCAGTTTCTTTTCCGACAAACATCGGCTACCTGCAAACGATTAAAACTAAAGTTTTGAGAATGTTTTATATCATCGATGCTTGTAATTTCTTTTTCACGTTGGTTTGTTCTATTTTTAATTTGAAAAAGTCATGAATTTAGCTACAGATTGCTGCCATATTGTATCCGCCATTCTTAATATTGAAATTCTAACTATAGAATCGTAATCAGAAGACTCCAAAAACCTGAGGAACGACTCCAATTTTAATGATTGATTCTTTGAAAAAATATACCCCTCAAAGGGCCACAGATTTTCATTGAGATTATGTGAAGCAGACTAGTGTATTACAAATGTTTATTGCAAATCATATCATTGATACTATGATGATGCATTTGGGATTGTACAGCATGAATGGAACTTTGACACAACAAACAGGTGCTTGTTGAATTCGATGAATCGATACATCAAACAAACCCAAACAAACGTCAAGAAGCTGCGTTTGTTTGAAGTAACATTGGAACATGAACAATCGTAAATTAGTAGAGACATGTGCCAGGCAGATCATATTGTATTTGCTATCTAGTATCGGAGTAACCGTAACTGATATGTCTCTGTAAAAATATTACAATTCGCAGTCATCAGTCATCACCATCACCAACGAATCCCTGTTACCATCAAATACTGTCAATTGTTCGATTATACCTAAACAATAGATATTGTTAACATAATCGTCCAGAACGCTTTGTAGTTCAGCGCGTGGCATAACAAGTACAGTTGAATGAGAGCGTGAAATAGAGACAATGTGTTAATCAGGTATTAGATTTCGATCGACGTAGCGTTCTAGGGAAATGGAACAGATGTGCGCCACCCAGTGAGAATGGAATTGGATGCTGGACAGTATAGAGGCGCGTTTCGAACTTGATAACTGTATAGCAAACCGGCTGTCTATGACATATTCTGGCTATGTTATATCGTTCTTTGCCCTTTAGAAAAAGTATCGACGATCGAAATACACAAATTCACAGTTTTACCTATTCCGAAGAGCGCAACGTTATATGGCAAAAACATCAATCATGTTATCATCGCTGTTTTCTCGTTGCTTCGAGTTTCGAGATAAAATGAGATTTTTTTTCATTCTTTCTTTTTTTTCATAAATATGAATACGCTTTGAATAGCGGAATGTTGTATTGCGATCGGACTCGTATATTTTCATCAGTTCTTTTCTCGTGTAAATACACGAAGTAAAAATATAGTCAGACTGTAATCAGACACGAAACTGGTTATGTATAGTTTGCTGCCATTTCACGGGGTTATCCAAGCAGAAATGCGAGCATCTTTACATTCGAGACGAGTTAGTAGTGGCCCATAGTCTTTTTCATTCTGGTGGGCGATGTACGGCGAGAGAATTGCTAGGGGGTGGAGAAGCACAGACCGGCTTCAGCACCCTTATTCTGCTCGGTCAGTATCGCCGGGCATCTCGACGCAGCAGCAGCACGTTCACCCTGGGTAAAAGCGTCATTCCTCACTTATATCCTCCTATCATCCTTTCTTTCCTCCTCTTTATCTTCTTTCGCTCCATCAAACATCCTAATCACAGTGATTTTGAAACTGGACCCTTGACCTTTTTCCGATCACACACGTTTCACCTCGAACACACGTAAATTGGTTAAGGTAGTCCTATCGCTATAATCATAATAGTATAGGAAAAAATAAACGTAAAATCATCAGATATCATTTTTCTTATAGAATTTATTGAAAATTTTCTATGAATATTCTCGAAAACATATCGTATCAAGTCGCATGAAAAATGTGATGAGAGTTTATCGATTTAGATATAAAAGATGTTTAATTTTGAAAATAACAACTTTTAACACGGGCTCTTATGGGAGATTCTGAAAAAATTGTGATATTTAATAATAAATATCTTGTTTTCCGAGTCGTCGAAGATTCTTCAAATTTTACACACGCACTTTAGTATGATTATCAACAAGATATTCAAAAAATATTTCAGGACAATCTTTTGGATTATCGCTAATGACAGGATTACCTTTGATTCTTGATTTGTCAATCCATTTGTCATTATATCCAGACAGAACAACTATGTCATTGCTCCCGAATCATGAAATGACAAAATCATTCGCCATCATTGATTCCCATGGCTCTTTAACCGATTTTCCTTACTCGCGCGTTAGTCCAATTGCGGTTACTGCCAGCGTTGGTAGCGGTGGTGAATGTTGATCTGTCTTCCTACGCCGACTCCAAGAACCCCCGAGACTCACAGGAGGGATCCGCCCACCCTGGAGTGCTAGCCGCGCCAACCTACTACAACTACTAACTCCTGCGCGCCACCGGCATTCCGCAGCTGGATTTTACGCTACTCGTGTCGCGCGCGATACACTCCCAATTCCGAAAGTGCGAAAGCTTTTAAATTTCGTTTTATCGAATTTTCCAAGTGTTAACACACCGCTGTTTCATCGATATCTACGACTTTTGTGCTTTTTTTTGTTGTTTCTTGTGGATCGTGATTGATTGATCGATCGTGCGGGTGATTCGAGTTCACGCATTAGCGGGGCTTTCCGGTGATAAAGTGAACGGATATTGTCTTCGACTCGATAGATGTATCATCGTCACGAGGTTTTAACGACTTATGGA
This sequence comes from Mesochorus sp. PSUC_FEM 10030011, assembly GCA_018906735.1. Classification (NCBI taxonomy): domain Eukaryota; kingdom Metazoa; phylum Arthropoda; class Insecta; order Hymenoptera; family Ichneumonidae; genus Mesochorus; species Mesochorus sp. PSUC_FEM 10030011. The sequence continues at coordinate 10,418 of JABMBV010041290.1, forward strand.
TTATTGTGAGGAAACTTTCTCCATTTGTGGGGAAACAAAACGCTGTTATTTCGTTTTTATTTATTTATTTATTTTTTTCAGTGGCTTTAATTACCGATCGTGCGGGTAATGGATGATCTATGATGACATCGATGTGGGGATAAAGTTTCTGATGTGTGATACCAACTGAAAGATTTGTGTATTTTTTTTTTCTTTGGGTTTGTTATAGAGAGATATTAAATATATCGGTAAGTTACTAATAACGAAAAGTTCGTCGAACAAGAGGAATATGATTTTGGTCGGAGTTTCGTCGTGCCTCGGAACGAGCCTCGACATTAGTGAGTTTGCGAGTGTTAAGAAAAATAACAACCAATTTCGTGTCGAAAACAGTGGCTCGAGGCGTTTATCAGCGGTTAACTTTGAAGATAACGTGAAACGTGATTGTCATTGTGCCATGAAAAATTTCAACTTATTTATGAAATCGAAAACGATCGTTATGCTCGAGTGTATGTTAATTCTCGTCAAATACTTCGTGTTTTTATCCCTGATCGCGCACGCAGGATTTCCCGTTTATGCAGTGACTAAGGGTGAGTGCTAATCATTTTTGTATATTATCTCGTGAGTGATATGAAATAATTACATTCCTCGTTATAATCAGTAAGGTGGAATTCAATTTAAATATTCAAAGCGTCGACAATGTGATTTTGAAAATTAGAGGCAGGTGGTGATTAAATTGGCTTCGTCACACCCTTATTTCGGATACAAAGAAGTCTCAGTCTACATTGGAAGTTTTATTCCATTCGAAAAAAAAGAACTTTCCCAAAAATCCACAAACGAGACAAGCTATTTTTTTTACGTAAAATGGAAAGATCGAACTAGGGATCTTTTCGTCGGATACAACAATTTTCTCTATCCCCCATCCACGTAAAAATTTCATTCTTCGTGAGTCTCTCTAATCTCTCCATCTCTGAATATGAATCCCACTCGGCTTTTTTTTTTCTTCAGATCTCATTTATTCAGCGATTTATCGGAACGAGTGTGAGGACAAAAATCATTTTAACCATATCATTCGTTCTCGTACTTTCATTGATATATATTTTTACACATATATCCTCATACGCGTTACATCCACATTTATATATATAAGTATTTATACTTGGTGGACCACAAGTACAGCATGGTTCACCTCTCGGAGCGGTGTTCGATGGTTTTACCCGTAGGGTTGGCTTTGGTATGCATAGAAAGAGGTTATATACCGTAGTACTGGAAGCAGGATTTTCGCGACAAGACCCACGGCGCGTTTCCAAGCCATAGCGGAGGAGGCTTTAAGGATTATCCTCGCGAATTTCAGTGCGTCTCTTCGTTCGTCTCTCTCTCTCTCTCTCTCTCTCTCTCTCTCTCTCTCTCTCTCTCTCTCTCTCTGTTCCTCTCTATTTTCTCTCTATTTTAACTCTTACTGTAAACTTCCTCTCTTTCTCCCAGTGAATTCCATTGGGGTGTACACCGCTCTCGAATGTACCTCTCTCTCTCTCTTTCTTTCTCCAGCCTTTACAGCAACGAACGCCACGGAGTCACGGGATTACGTGACTCCGTTGGGAATCCCCACACGCTAAGCATAACCTCCTTCCCCCTCCCCCATCGTATCGAGTCTCCAACCCCCAGACTCGTCATTTGTGTGTGCGTGTGTCGGTGTATCTGACATCGCGCGCGACTTTGCTCTTGGGACGTTGAGACTCGACGCCACCAACCATCCACGGACGATTGATATTCATCGTACTACGGCATCCCCCCATTGGGAGAAAGGTTTACCCCTGTACCTAATACCACCTCTGTGTCAGAGGTGATCCAACAGACATCCCTCTCTCTCTCTCTCTCTTTTTCACCCTTGCTTACACTTATACGTGCGTGTGTATACCGTACTCATATATAATTATGGATATTTATCCACCGTAATATATTTTAATGTTTGACATCGTGAAGTTATGGCATCGGTTGGTACAAAAAAACAATGGAAAAATGCCCTTTGCACGTACAGAAATAATTTAGACTTCGTAAAATGTTCCTCAAGAATTGTGAAAAGAAAAAAAAAACGAAAACACTTCGAAAAATTTCGAAGTTATGGCATGAACTATGGATTTTTTTTGACTACTTTTTCATAAGAATGCATGTTAATCGATGCAATCCTTGATTGATAATATCAAATATTGTTCTTGCGTCTTTTATAGAATTATTCCTATTGACCAAAATACATCGATGAGATATATGCATAAATGTATCTCAAGTGTCCGGCTCACGTATTCTCGAAACGTTGAGAATGAGCGATGATTTTTGATGGGATAAACCACACAATATGTAATAAATCTGCCCGAACATCGTCACCTCCTCGAGATCCTCGCCTGCAAATACGACGACGATTATAATCAGAACGTTGACGAGCGATTGTAAGAGCTTCGAATCGTTTCGAGTGGTCTCGAACAGAGAAACGTTTATATGTGCCCACTTGGAATGAAAACGTAATGCGCAATAAAGGAATATATCAATCAATGTGAATCTACGAAAGAATTAAAAAAAAAAAAAAAAACATATATTTTGTGAGTAAATTAAAAATGGACCAACATTCTTAGGATAAACTCTGAAAGTTATTCCCTTTTGAACACACATTTATATTATTTTTTTTCTTCGATAATATTCAATTCGTACCCGTTTTTCGGTACCCGAATTTAATCTCTATGCAATCGACAAGTATATCGATTACGAAAAAATCAGAAAGAAAAGAAAATAAACGAAAAAAAAATGTTTTGGAATTTCGTAAATTTGGTGCGGCGTGTCCGTGTCGTTCGTAACGTTTTGCCATATAGTAATCGGTGACGGGAATCCCGTTTCGTCGCAGTCACGATATTCGTTTGTACTATTTTTTTTTCCCCCTCAAGGCTCGAATTGTCAATTTATTTGTATTTTCGTGCACGTATTTATATGTATACAAATGCACTGTGGAAATATCATGGTCAGCAAGGTGAGATTGCTGTATATATATACATATATTTACATTGGTGATTGGATAAAAGTGGTCACGTCGTGAGTTTGTACATTGCACAGGGAATCACACAGCAATCACCGTCGCGTCTGTATATTGTATTCTGTGTGGGATAGTCGCGGATCCCAATTTTAAGAGGAACGACCATCTCCTCTTCTGTCTATCGTGGATTTTACTCTCGTTATACGGGGCCTCTGCTGTACATGAACGTCGAAAAGCCGCGTATATCGGCAGCATATACCAATTTCTATCGTGTCCATACATAGATACACGCGTGATTGCACGTGTATTTGCGTTGCTGGGAAATAAAAAGAAGGGTGTCATTCATTCCCCGTGTTTAACCGTTCGAGTTGGGCCCTTTTCTCGATTGTCGGGCACTCCATGGCTCCGTTATTGCCGATTGGTCGACTGTGTGTGATTGCTATAGACGCGAGTGATACGGAAACGCGCGGATGCTGGTGATTCCCCATATGGATATACTGCCCGGCTTAATTCTCTCACACTATCTCGCACTCATCCAGAATGGGACACGAGGTTCGTGTATAGGTAGCACGAGCGTTGACGTTGAATTAATTGAAAGTGGAGCGGCAGCAGAGCGCGTCAAGTTCATCTCGAGAAGACGGTATATATGTTTTATATAGATATAGAGGCGTGTATATATATATATTGGTAGAAGCTCTGACAAGTAGCAGAACCCTCATCGCGCCACGGTTTATCGAACCTAGGGACCATCTGCACGTATCGCCCTATCGAATCCTATATCGTTTTTTTTCATTTAGATTTTTCCAAAAAATTCACGATCCAGTATATAATTCTTGTTATACAAGCGATTGTCGTGCATCCTGTTCGAGAACATTTATATCTGGGAACTTGAAAAAAAAAAATTGCATTTAAGATTGTTCTATCGTTGTTTTTTTCTTAACATTTGGTTGGAAATTTAGATGTTTTCTTTGACGTCATACGTTTGTAGTAAATTTTGAAAGGTTTTACTACACTGAAGTTGAAATATTTATTCGTGAAAATCACTATTTTTGGTAGTCTCTTATAAAGAGCGCGTATTAAATGTTTCATTTTCGTCATTAAATATTTTAGCTTCTACGCGATGAAAGCTTTTAAAAATTTGTATATATTCTTATACGAAGAAGAAGCTTTTTTTAGTTTTTCAAAAAAATCTTGAGAACATTTTTTTTTAATTTTTGTAACTACACAGCATATACATATGACCATTCATGGTTTTCATCAATTTTTAAATCTTTTCAATACTGTAAGTTTC
>JABMBV010041401.1:0-14702 GCA_018906735.1 Mesochorus sp. PSUC_FEM 10030011
ATATATATATATAGAGAGAGAGAGAGAGAGAGATGGTTCCAAAAGCGACCAAGAGTCTCCCGCCAAAACTCTGACCCGAGTCATAATTTGTATACACATATACTATGTGTGTTATACACGAGCGAGCTCGATTTCCGAGAGGCCAGTTTTAATGAACTTTGCATAATGTTAATATTCAGGACCGTCCATTCTTAGGGTTTTGGGTCTGGTATATCTGGACCAAATCGCGGAATCGTAACTTTTTGAGGCGAGGAAAAGAACGTGTACACGAAAAGAACTTGGGGATATGATAAAATCACTCTCAGCGATGTTATCCAACGCTTACTGCACCACGGCTCTTATTCAAGTCTTCATACATGGATATTACCATTATTCGTTCACTCGTAATCATCTGGTTATCTGATTTCCCTCAAATAACATAGAAACGAAGGGTAAGAGAGGCGAAACCATTCTTTTGCCATCTGCTCTTTTCCCACTGTAACTGTAGACTTTTCATTCGCCTCCTACACGTCCGTTGTTCTCTCCAAGAATGGTCGAGTTTATAGTTTCAAAAGCATTCTAGCACGGAATAATAAAGCCTTCGCATTTCAAAATGAGAAGCGAGTCAGAGAAAGAGAGTGAGATAGAAAGAGAAAGAGAGAGAGAGAGACAAACGAACAAACATTTCGTTAGCACATTGCGATTACTCGTAAACTTCCTGAAGCGCATACGATCCTCTCCTATCTCTGTCTCACTTTCTCAGCTTCGCATTGTTGCACCACTGAATAGAAAGGGCTTTTCCGTTATGCAGAATCTCCATTATACAGTTATATTCATGTATCAGGTGCTTCTCGCATCTTGTCTTTTGCAATATGCACTCTCGCTTAATCAAATTCTAGATTGAATAATTAATTCCAGATTTTAGTTTATTATTATGATGATGATGGTTATTTTCATCAGGGTTCTCTGATTCCCTGATGTCTCTGTTGTCATCGTCATCGTTGTGGAATGAGAGAACATAAGATAATATGAACAAGCTAGAAAAAGATAGAGAGAGAGAGAGAGAGAGAGAGAGTGAGAGAAGAGAGTATATTCTCAGGGTTTTACGAGAAGCATAAAATCTATTAGATTTAACGATCTCGAGTGGTCTTGGTATATGCACTGTGAGCCCCACATATATACCCATGCAGACACACATATGAGAGTTTTACCGCACTATTTTGAGGAGGTAACGCGTACCGAGCTCGAGAAAATCCAGCGTATGGCTTAAGTGTAGTATCTCGTAACTGTTATAATATATAAATACACACGTACCGGCGAGTGTATGGAGTTTTAGTGAGAGAACTCGGCCAAAGATATAGCGCAAAAGGGAGAATAAGAGGGCGTTTAACTGTTATACTGATCGTAGGACAAAAGCTGTGTGTACGCCCAATATATAATGGCGAGGTACAAACAAACAAAAATAAAATAACTGCACACTGTTGCAGGGACCTTAACGAACGCGCGTTGTATGGTCTCGCTATAATAACTCCGCGAGGATCGTATATATTTTTTGAAAGATTTCTCTCAGCCTTGGTTAATTGACCGCGTTATATTGGATCTATCCGTGAAAGCTTTTTTAATTATACGTCAGAGTTGCGGCATGTCATATTTAAAAGGAATTGATAAACGATACCTGATACATGGTGAAAATATCGATCGAGCTCCACTATATATCGTGCGATACTTTTTCCAATCTAATTATTTAACGCTCCCGTTGGCGGTTATTGCCGGATGACAGACATTTTTTTTTTAACCGGAGCTTATTTCCTCGACAAATAAAACGATTCGGTATTATCGTTAAAAAGTTTTGGCATCTTTAGAACGAAGTTTCAGAATTAGTTTTGATACTTTGCGATATCGGCTTTAATTATCACTACAATTATTATCTTCGACGATAAAATATCATTAATTCGTCAATTTTTTTACGAATCGTTCGATCTTGTTTGGCTTGCCAAAAAAAAAAAAAAACTTTAATTAATATATATTACGTTCATCAATATTTTATGTTCGTGTCTCGCTAATTGTTATTGTTTAATTAGAAATATTATGATTAAACTGTCGACTAAAAATGCGTTTTCTTTTTGAACTATGGGTATATGCACTCGCAAGAGTTTAATGTACTTTCTTTCTTGCTTTCTTCGTAAAGTTTCCGAGTAAAATAACTACTTGTGTATGTGTATGTTTTTTTTTTCTTACTTGGACCAAGGGCCAAAAGAGAAGCAAAAAAACTTGGAAGAACGTGTGGTATCAAACTTTCATTAACCTCATGTACCGGAAGGTGGATGAGGAACGGATGAAGCCCGGACGTTTATAGCTTTACTAAAATATATACAGTGTTATGGGGAACAGTGGTTATGGTCAGCGTGTGGTCAGACGCCTCGATAAACTGACTGCATCACAACGGAGACTTTCCTTCCTTCACCTATCCTTTTATTGTTCCTTTCCCCCGGTTTTGTGCACATACAGACAATCGTGATGAAAGTAAAGACCGAAGGAGCGAAATACTTCTTCGGGAATGAAAGGAGATGGAGAAGGAAGAGGTGAAGGAGAAAAAATGAGGATATAACGCTCGACAATGGAAGCACAGCCCGACGTAGTATCGTATTTTTTTCTTGGCAACCTTTCCTGCAAAGCCCGAGTGTGCCCGAGCTCGCAAATGAAGACAAAGATAATCAAAAAGAGGAAGGAAAATATATTTTCACCACGAAGCACCCGGCGAGTGCTCAAGTACACTGCTTGCCGGAAAAAAATAATAAACTTTTTGCGCGATGCCACGGTGAGAGGGAATATAAAAAGTCGACCATATATACGTATACGCAACACGCGATTTTTTTTTTCTACGCCTGTTTTCACCCTCACAGCATGGTTGCGATAAATCATGACGACTCATAACAATTAGCTCTCGGGCACTCGAGTTAATTAATTAATTTATTCATCACCCACTCGCGACTCCACGCAGTTTTCTCATTTTTTTCGTTCCTCCCAACGAACATAAAATTTTCAGTAATTTAATCGGTTTTTTTTTTCTCGCGGTTTTAGCAATAACACCGGAGAGAAAAAGCGAAGGAGGTAGAGAAAATTATCGCACGCGTGTAGAATTCATTCGTTTATTTATGTCGCTGCGACGAATTTTGAGTGTAAAACGTCTGTTTTTTTTTCTTCTTTATTCTACGGTTCGTTATGAAAAGTTTGTTGCGATAATATAATTTTTTTGTTCTGCTTTACTGATTTTCACGTGATTAAGAAAATCCACAGCGATTCATCACAATTATGATTCGCACTCACGAATATTAAGCGCAGCGAATATTTCATTTTCGTAAAAAATTAAAATTTTCTCAAACAGGCATGAATGTAATCGTCTTTCGGTGTCTTTGTCAGGCGTCTGGAAATATAATTATATATTTGTACGATATCTATAAAGAAGCCATGAAAGGATATGGATGTCTCGACAATCGAGAAATGGGTATAAGTATCGACACAGCAATAAGCCGGAGGGCTAACGATTGTAATTCTCAAAAGAAAATTATATCGAATCCGACCACGAAAAAAATGTCTAATGATGCCTTCGAGCTGCGCCAGCGAATTTATCATATCGAGGATTCTATGGAAAAGGATCTTTAGCTCAGATAATCATTATTTGATAATCACTATAAAAACGATGAAAAACACACAATAAAAAGACAAACGATCATATTTCTTTCATTGACTATTTCAAAACGAACGGTTATTAATTACGATCACAGTTATGATTATAATAATGAATCTTTCGAGTTTAATTTACAAAATTATTTATGAATGCAATTACGTAAAATTGACAAGGTCACGCGAATATTAGCGGAAGTTAAAATAGAGAAAGAGAGAGAGAGAGAGAGCGAGTATACGACTACCAAATGAATATTCAAATATTTGACCATCGATTTTACATTCTGCGACGTTTGAAGCATGGGGTAATAATGATCGCAACCAATTACGTGACGATTAAGGTCGGATATCACGAGTGGCATATTTATCGAACGCCCGTTACCCTCCCCCCCCTCCCCTCCGGGATCACAAATTGTATAGGTGAGTTGTGTACACGTGAATGTACATAATGTTGCAATACATGTGCATCGATGTGTGTATGTTTATACACATTTACTCGACCCGCTGGCGAGAAAATAAAGAGTTCTGGTCTTGTCAAGGTGGTAGGTGGAAAATGGCCGGGCGGCCCGGAAGCGAGAGAAGGAGTTGGAGGATAAGAGAGAGAGAGAGGGAGGGAGAGGGTGTATATAGATGGAAATAAGGCAAGAAGCGAGGGCGGCTAGAAAGAGAACACGCAAAAGAGAAATAGAGGGAAAGCAGTAGCGAAGACGAAGGCAAAAGAGAACCAGAGGCAAGAACGAAAGGCAAAGAGAGAGAGAGAGAGAGAAAGTATATGATGTTGCTGGTCTCATAAGATTGCTAGGCCGATTAAAATTTCATGCGAGTTCAAGAGGGTCGGAGACGGAAGCAGAAGCGCGCGACAAAGCCCTTTTGCCGCGCTCTGTGTAAAAGGGAGAGCCATCCAACCTAGCGAGGTAGAAAAGAGAAGTAGACTTGTGTAATATACATACATACATATTACATACACAGAAGGGTTGAACGTTATGGGTATAGGTGACACTTTAACACGAGTTAGCAATACCGCTCTCTGGCGTTGAGCTCTCCTTCCCTCTCTCTCTCTCTCTCTCTCTCTCTCTTTCTCTCTCTCAAAATATATATAAATCGAGAGTTACCTCGAAGAACACTTCGCGTACTATAGTATTAGATATTATTAACACCATGTGACCGTGTCCATGTGGGATAAAGGCCCTCAGATAAAACCGGAGATAATTACCTCCGTGTCGACCTTTCTCGACGTTAGCCCATCCCACCCTCGTCGTCGTCGGCGTCGTCGTCGTTCCTTGTAGCCGATACTAAATTTCAACCGCACCGCACATTCACACTGATATTGTAGCAGTTTTTCTCGTATAAGAAACTTTAAACACAGCCAACTATACGAAAATTTATACGAGCTACGCGACGTGCAGATATTATTCTGCTTGTACGGAGAGACAATTGTCAGTTGGATAATTAAACTCGCCAAGTTTTTTTCTGGGCCTTCACATACAGGTTGAAAATCTGCTCTGCCACTTCTATATATGGCGAACGTTTCTTTTTTCTCACGCTTTTCTGCCCAAACAAAGAGAACGTATATAATATGTCGGATGTGATTTGACTGAAACGGAAAGAGAATGGTCAGGCAAAAGTGGTGGAAAAAAACTTGGATGCATTTTAATTAAGGGGTAGGTCCACTTAAGCCTCAGGCACAAGATCCTCGGCTTTCGTTCACATGTTTTACTATATTTTTTTTCGTACATAAATGTGCTTCACGATAGAATAATAATACCCTTTATGGCTAACCACAACACACATTCGACTTTTCTCGTACTCTTATATACGTGCTACGAATAACGAGAGAAATTCTAATTAACTCATCTCCATAATAATCAAGTGCATGGACCACCAGAGGCTCCATTGCTCTATGGTATAACCTCCAAGGGATTCCTGGACACTTCAAGTCACTCGCAGATGTTCAAAGGCACACAAAAATGCTCGTGTATATATATTTCTAACTTCGCGGCGGATCATGCGGTCGAGAAGTTTATTTGTAAATTCGCTAAAATAAAATTTGCAAAATCCTTTAGGTACTTTTTGTGAGAGAAAAACCTGTACAAGGTGGAAGGGTTTTTCACCATTTTTTATGCTGTGAACATGAACGTGAAAAGGTTTTAAAAACCATTCGATGAATTCTTCATTATCTCTTGACTGAAATTTAACTTTGTACTTGCCGCACTGGGATACAAATACTGTCTTCTATTCCATATATTAGAAAAAATAACAATATTCTTTAACGCGAGAAAACATTTAAAAGCGATAGTTAATATCAGTAATTTCGATAATATCTTTTTAAAAGCTTATTCTTAAGTGTGATTCAGGTAATAAAACCAAAAATTAAATTTTAATGTATACAAAAAATTGTGTCATCACCTAACGTTTATGCATATAAAATTAAGAAAAATAGGCTGGGGTAGAACCTCAGTGTGGCAAGTAAGGGTTAAGTTTAATCGTTGAAATGAACAATTGTTATAAAATCCCGAGGAGGCGAAAGTCCACGTGACAGGAAAAAACGAACAAAACGCTCCAACGCTGCATACGAACGGTTTTTTTTTTATGTTGTCGTTGTGCTTATGGATATGGAATAAGGCTACACAAACAAAATGACATGATCCGCATGATTATACGTTTACAAACTCGCCCTTTCGTTCGTTATTCAGCCACGAGATATACACACGTGGGCGGGGTCTTTCATTCCGGAGGGTTTCCCATCCGTTCGTACTCTGACACCCTTCATCCCTCATCGTGCCACATTGCGCTGCGTCGGGCGTGTGGAATTAGGCATTTTTCCAGAAAAGTACTTAATCCGACCGGCTGCTCGAGTTTAGAGCGGCAGCTAATTACCTCCCTCGACTGTTTTCTCTTTCTCTCTCTCTCTATATCTCTTTATCTCGCTTTTTCATCGGTACACGTATGCAGATGCGAAATATGTCTTTCTGCAGCATCTTTTTACTGGTATTCACCGTTAAATTTCACGTAGTAAAAAAAGCTAAACGAAAAACGTATCTTTTTGAAAATTTCCAACCTACGAAAATATTTTTAAAAAGAGTAAAAAAAAAAAAAAATTAGAGCATGCCTTTGAACATTTACTTTGTTCGTGTTTGTTGCCTTCGACAAACTCACATCAATGGGCTTTTTAAAACGAGAGAACGCTGCATCAACGCTGGACGCGAAAGACTCCGGTGATGTTTAACCGGAGTTGGAGCCAGGTTTCTCCTCCAAGTTTCGAGTCTAAATCGAAAGTAGATTGAATTCGGGTAACTAGTTTTCACAGTGTGCCCGCTCGAAGGTAAAGGAGAACTCTTTCCTTCTCTCTCACTCTCTCTCCCTATGTTTTTCTCTCTTTTCTTCATTCTTTCTCTCTGTCTATCCGTCAAGGGGTCGAGGAAAAGAGGGCGAAAGGATGCGAGAAAGTACAGAATCACTCGGTATATATAACAGCCCCCCATTCCTCTTTTTCCTATCGCCGGTGGATCACCCGACTATCCCGATGTCTCGTTTGTTTGTTCAAGTTCAAGATCAACTAGATCTGAAAGCTTTTTCCTCGGGTAAATCAAACGATATAAATCATTCTTCTGGCTGAAACGAGAAAAAGATAGATAAAGAAAGAAAAAAAAACATCGAGAAGAGAAGAGAGAAAGAGAGATAGAAAAAGGTGCGGAGTAGCATGGTGGGTATGTGGGTTTCGTCAGATGAATATATATGTCCTCCGGTTGCAATTTTTCGTAGCGATTTTATAACTCCTCTTCGTCGTTCGAAAAAGGTCGATCAATTCCTCGGTCCTTCAACTTCCTTACCAGTAGTGTTTGATTATGTAATGCTCGCGTCGAGTTTTTTATGTATGTGTGTGTGTGTTTATATATATTCTTTTGATGGAGCATAGATAAATGTATATCGCGATATCCTCCTCTACTTCTACTCTTCTGGTATATACCAATAGTATAGAGGAGAAAATCATATGCAATGGCAGTTCGCTCACGAAAAATTTGAAATACGTATTTCTCCCTTTACCCTTTATATACCATTCAACTTTTCATTTATAGCCCGAAAAATCGAAACGTGGAATAGTGTACGGATATTTTGGTCGATGTAAGAGTGAGAAAGAGAAGCGAGAGACAGAAAAAAATGGGAAAGAGAAAGAGAGATAGAATGGAAAGGGATATGAAATGGATGGAAAGAAAGAGAATTCTTTTTATGGATATAGAGAAGACTTGTTTCGGCTCATAAAAGTTTCTCAACTATATATACTTTTTGTCCCATACCATCTCCATCGTGTTCAAGTTCTATTTCTTCTTATTCTTCTTCTTCTTCTTCTGTTACATGCATTTCATAACTGCTTAAAAAATGTAGCTTAAAGCTTCTTTTTTCTATGAGATTTTGTGAATTTTCAACATGAAGACGAAAACGAAAATCTCTAATATGCCTCGTGCGATAGATCCGAGATGGCTGAAAAAAAATAGTCACGAAATAAAAAAATAAATAAAGTGCTCCGATCGAATTTCTTGGCGAACGACTAGCCGGCGCCAGACGAGGAGCTCGTTGGCTCGGGAATTTCAGGCAAAAAGCTTGTTGGCGAGTCCTAACGGATTAACACATTCGAGAATTTTTTTTTCTTTCTCGCTACCACTTCTCCGCACGTTTCGCCGACATTTTTAGAAGGAATAAAAACGAAGCTCGCTTTCAAACTGTCTGCGAAATTAAAGCGACGCGTGAAATATTCTTGGCAACAATTTCGTTATAGTACTCAAATTCAAAGTTTGGAAGATTGTTCGGTGAAACGGATAAAATAATATCATGTCTAGAGCAAGAAAACGTTGTTACTTTATTAGATACTTTCGTAGGGCAACGATCAGTGAAAGCTTTTGAGGGTTTTGCCGCTCCCAAAGTACAAGCATCGACTCCCGATGGAAAAAAACGAAGGGTAGTTTGTCGAGCGTTTTTTTTTTCTAATATCAAACACGTCTTTGGAGCTTGTAAGATCATCGACCCTTCTCCCTTTGCCCTTCTCCATTGTAAGCTCACGGGTCAAAGAACTAAAATGAGTTTTTCTGCTCCTCGTACACCTTGACGATTCTTCTGCTTCAAGGGAGAACTTTGACTTGACTATAGAATTTAGAGGCGAGATTGTGATAATATCGAAGTTGTTATTTCATTGTCACGTAAACGATCGGATGCCCGTGATATCAAAAAAAAATAATAATAAATCTATGGATTATATCTCGAAAAATGTATTATCGAAGCTGATGCATTGAAAAATTTTCTAGCACGTGAAAGATAACGCGTTTCAAGCTCGGGTAATTTCCTATTTTCTCCCGAGAGAGCTTTCACCATTTTTCCATTATAACCATTGAAGCAATATTCTATGTGCTGTATTCACGTCGGTTTGAAACAGGGAGTGAACGCGTATCTACAATGTCGAAAGAGGTGAAAGATATTTGCCAGGGTCACGCGGAACTCCTTGACCTTTTCGCGAATAAAGAGATTTTTCTCATCAAGATCGAAAAAAGGTTTCGTGAAATAGGGAGAGGCGTACAAACGACGGGGGTTCTTCTTTTTCTATGCCAAAGGTAATTTCTTTTTCTATCTACAGAAATATTGCAAAAAAAAAAAATCTTTGGAATCTTTGACCTAAAATCCATCAAAATGTCTCTTCGGGGTATCTAACCAATAGCAGACATAAAATTTCATACCATCTTGTCTCATTCCTCAAATATCATATATGCGATCGAGAAACTTTGAAATCTCATTAATCCGCCGATTATGCACTTTAGAATTAGGCAAGAGAAGCGCTCATCCGTATTACATCAATTTCAACAAGTAATTTTCCACTTGAAGAAGATTGAAAGTGATAGTCTGTCGTTCATCGAAGGAATAATGTTATCGTTTCATTTGAAAGTCTCGAGAAAGATCGGCATCATCGAATTATCGCTCTGTGTTAGTGCTCTCTGAACGGAAACAATTGTCAGCCAAAGGATATACATATATATATATGAAGTAAGAGAGAAAGAGAAAGAAGAGCGAATATAGAGGCGAGAGAGAAATGGAAATCGTCTATCCTGTTAGGATACGTCTTTCGTGATAAACCCCGAAGCCAGCTCATGCACCTTTTCAACCGCCTTTCCGCTTCTTTTTCATTTTCAGTACATATACACGTATATATACATAAGGTATAAGTTCACGTCGTACCGTTAAATTAAACAACTTTTCCTGACCACGTATAGATATATATAAAAAAAAGTGGTGTTCGCTTGACGGGGTAGAGTCGAGATACGAAAGAATCGAAAAACTATCTTAGCAATTTCGTATACGCTCTTGGGAGAGCTGCTCTCGAGTAATCAGCCACTACTCCAGAGTGAAGTTCCGCAATGGAAGACAATTTTCGCCAAAGATCCCTGGAGAATATCTCTGTCCCTGAATTTCTCAGTGTGGTAATGTCTCAAGAAATCAGGATCTTCTGTATGTCTGCATCATCTTCTACTTCTCGTAAAAAGCGATTAACCAAGAAAAATGTTTTCATTAGCCCGACAAAAACGCCAATTGAACACGTATTTTTAATTTGACTTATAGGACAATAAAGTTTCCACTTTATTAACATACATAAAACAATTCGAGTTTTCGTCGTCAGTTGAAGTTATCAAGTGTGGACATTTGAAGAGACTAAGGACTGTCGCCTCGTTTGGCTAAGGATCCACCCTAGTTATCCACGTTTGGAAGTTGGGTTTACGAACGCATTCCCTTGATTCCAGTGGCCAAAGTACAGTGGAAACAGACCTTCGCTCTTCGTAGGTAAAACGGAGCACGGGTTCACGCTCACTCCAGGTCACGCCCGAGGAATTGCAGCATCTCTCTTTTCACTGCGGGATGCGCTTGGTTTCTCTCTCCATAGGATTGAGAGAAAGAGAGAGAGAGAGAGAGCGAGAGAGATATGCTTGCGCCGACAAGGTGGCTGAACAAGCGGCGACATTGAGAAGAGAAACTGGCTGCACCACTGAGATTCCAGTCACGCGCGCGAACCAACCAATGCTCCTGGTGCCTGTCTTAGCTCACTTCAACCTCCAGCGAGCATCTCTGTCTCTAGTTCCTCGGGACCCATTCCACCAACTATTCGCGTGCTTGTACCAAACCTAGGAAACTCTACTGCGGTTCTCTCAGTTCCTCTTACTCGCAAAGCGAACAGTGGATAGAAAAAGAGGGAGAGAGAAAGAGAGAGAAAGGAAGAAGTAGTGACTAGACACGCTATATAGAGTACAGACTATATACGATGTACCAGCTCTCCCGTAGTTTCTTCGTTCTTGATATCCACATTTTCCGTTCCTACTTTCCCTCTATATCTATTCTGTGACACTCCTTTCCTCGATAGTTTACTTCCACCCAGTCTTCGGTTCTTATATTTCTTCCGCAGTTGTACCCAAGGCCCCAACAACCCTTATTTCATGAAGGATATTCTCACGAGTCTCTCTCTCTCTCTCTCTCTCTCTCTCTCTCTCTCTGTACTTACATATCCCATATAGAGCTTGGATATATATATGAGAATGAAGGAATAGCCAAGGAGACACAAAAAAATTATGGAATATTAAATTCTAGATGGATTTTTTGCAGCATCGATATGCGATGAAATAAAATCTTCGAAGATAAAACGTCGGAGGTATACGACACTTTTGTAACAATGAATGAATTTTCTTTATCGGGTTTATGAATCAAAGGATTATTTGGTGTAGAAGTATGAATACAGGACTGCAGAGGTGTTTTCATGCACGTTGTGTAACTGGTGATGCACTCAAGTTATGTGTGTTTGTGTGTGTGTGTGTGTCAAGAGTTCTTTTATTTTGTTCTTGTAGTGGCCTCGTAAACACGGATGGATGGATCAATCGAGGGTGAAACAACGCGAGGGTACAGAGTCGAGAGTTACCTGGGGCTTGCACGTTCTGTACTCGCCATCTATTACATACACACATATAAATCTCTCTTGATGCATACACAACCTCCGCTTTCATCGTTATAGTGACGCGGGAGGCGCTTCTGGATAACGATTCGAGTGTTCCACTTGGCAGTCGGCAGAGAATTCCAAACTTCATCTTCATCGGTTGGGTCCGGGACTCTTTGCCTATTTGGCTCTCAATTCGCGTATACAATTCCGCACCACGTCGTTTCCCTTTCTCTACATCCTCTCTCCTTGTTCACAATCGCCGTGGAGTTTTCACAGTCCCGCCACGTTTCTATCCCGGCGCAACGGCCACTCGGGAAAAGAACCACTTGGGGTTGGGAATATCGCCGATGCTCCTCGTTCCAACGGCTCACTCCACGACTCTTTCTCGTTCGATCTATCCCATTCGTTCCCACATCGTGTCTCTCTGTATTGTCGATCCCCTCTGTTTCGCAGTCGTGCTCTTTTTTTTTCTCTCTCTCTCTCTCTTGCTCTTCTTCCTCTTCTACTATTTCCAACACCTCTGCTCCCTCGGGCTTTTCTCCCACGCGATATTAGCAAGGAAAAGTCTTGTGCTCATCGCGCGTTATCAGCATCTCCATTCATCTGTCTACACCTACAATGTGTCCTGCATCCAGCATCAGGCATCTAGAGAAAATACGGTCTATCGTAAACTCCCTATGTTTACACGCGCGCTTTACTCCCGATAATGGACGACCTCATTGAAAACTTTTTTGAGATATTACACGGTGTGTTCTACGATAATATCGATCGATTATACGACAAGATCACTTTCGCGAGAGTGCCACTTGGGAATATTTTTCGAGCGTGTCGGGCATGATGACCCGCACACACACACATACACACATATCTTCGACTTGTTCTTTTTTTTATACCCTGCGATATTCAAGATATGAGGATCATCCACTCTCGCAGTTTGTTCGATGCTTCAGAAAATACATTTTCCGCCAGGAGCCATTTATCGCTCACGTGGGAATGCCTGCGTTTTTCTTAAAACGAATTTATCGCGGTGTCGTGAAAGTGAGAAAGGGAGAAGGAGGAGGAGGAGGAAAAAGAAGAGCACGTGAGCGTGGTAATCTTCAGGATATCTTCGAAAGATCACTCGTCACCAGCTGCCGGAAGAAAACGGCGAACATTTATAGCTTTATTCATGAAGATAATAACATCATGCATGACCTCGTTATAGGTGTAAAAGCATCGGAGAAACGCGAACGAAAACGCACGTTTTATGGGCGCGTAAACATAAAATCTCTCCTTTCATTTTCTTGACCGGACGTATTAACTCTTTATATTATTTCATATATGTTTTCTTTTTCTATATGTTAACCGAAAGAAGAACAAGATTAAGGGAAAGTGGCTGAGTAAAAACTTGGCTGATTTAACTTAGTTCGGGAATTTTTATCTCGAAAACTAATGTTTCGATTTGGTTCAGATTTTTTTTAATTACAAAATAAATACATTGAAGTATGTTTAGGATTAAAAAATAAATAAAATCGTTGACTGGAAACGTCGTTGTAGTAGTCAATATCGAACGTGACATAGCTTATGATGCCAGAGATTCCGGGCAGTTGGTTAATCCGAAATAAAAAATCCCAACGGATTAAAAAAATATAATATACAATGGAATTCTCCTAGTAGGAGTTTTTTTGAAATTTTCATTTTCGACAGGAAATGAAAATTTCTAATGGCGACCGTTTTAATTTAACATTCGTTTTTCTTTTTTTTTTTGTATTTTTAATTTTGTTTGCATAAAAAAATAATGGTTTAATCGAATGAAAAACCCCTACATGGCAAATTCCTTTGTATATTACATTTCAAAAATCCGTAGGAATTTTGTGTTTCGGATCAACCGCGATTGCCCGGAATTCCTGGCACCGCAAGCCATGTCACGCCTGTCGCTGACTATAAAAACGACGCTTGCAGTCAGCGAATTTTTATTTTTTCTAAACATACCTTAATGAATATATTTTCCAATAAAAAAAAACCTGGATCCAATCGAAATATTAGTTTTTGATATTAAAATTGCCAAAGTTTATCGACAATTGCTTAGTTACCTCCCCTTAATCAGGTAAAATATTTGCACCAATTTCTCAGCAATGCAGCGGCTAGAACAATAAAATGAATAACGAAATAGCATTCGAATTTTCGAATATGAAAAAAAGGAGCCTGTCAATTCGGCGTCTCAGTCGAAAGCTCAAAAGGTCTCGCAAGCACGTGTCGCGAGCAAAATTCCCGAGAGCCTTGACGATTTTCGTCACGTTCGATATACCGTAACACCACGTTCGACCGACCAAGAAATGAAAACCATAAATTGGACGGGCCTTCCGACCATTCCCACGTGGAAATATAAATATACGTATACGTATACGTATATATATATATAGATGCGCTGGAAGATTGATAGTTGGCGAGGAAAAAAACTTCGGGGCGGTATACCCGTCTCGGATCGATGGTCATGTGTGCGCGGATGATCCCCATCGTTCTTTTTTTCCCCCCGTGGCTTTGTCAGAATGGAATCACAAAAATTCGCGTGGATACGAGGTTCCTTCTTATCGTTGGACCACCGACAAATCTCGCGAATCTTGATTGATATATCGAGCTCGCGTTGCGAAATGCGGCAGAGAAAGAAAAAAACAAAATAAAACGGGCCTCAAGTGCTTCACGGAATTTACAATTATTCCAACACGATTCATCACGAAGGAACATTGCACGTACTACATACGCAGAAATATACCAAAAAAATTTCTATCATATTTTTATCTGTATAAAATCAATAGAGCCAATATAGAACCATGTGGAATCGTCGATATTTCTGCAATTCAGCTGTATTGTAAAAGGCTGTACATGTGAAAATTCGTTCGAGCTCTATCCCGTGATATAGATAAAATCGCCAGTAATCGTTTGATTTCATGGGATTTTTACTCTCTCCCGAGGAAATACGTACGATTTTTCATTGGCTCCAAATTTTTCCAGCCAAAAGTTCCTCGCTTCGTACGATTTACGAGGTTTTTTGAAACAAATGTCGAAGATGCCACGATCCCCGTACATTAAATATATATAT
>JABMBV010041512.1:0-14693 GCA_018906735.1 Mesochorus sp. PSUC_FEM 10030011
ATATTAAAAATGAATATTATTTTTTCTTCTATAGTAAGTAGAAAAAAGTATGTGGAAAAGTCGTGAGAGAAAGTCGATTGAACTTCGTAGATTTTGAGCCAACGTTTTTGACCTTACAGTTAGTTTTATGGCTTTTCACATTTCGGGACGTGCGGCCGTGCATCAGGTATACGAAAAAGAAAAAGAAAATTCCCTATTAGTCATATATGTGTGTGTATTCACTTGAGTTTTCCCCAACGAAAAATTCCTAAAACGACAACAGAGGACTCCTACAAAACTATTCAACACGTAAAACATTTCTCTTCATCGGCGTGTGGAAAGAAAAAAAAAAAACATTTGTTTCGTTTCGAACGATAGTTCGAATTCGCGTACGTATTATATACACACACATATGTATATGCATAATGTGTGTGTATATATATGTATATATTAGCATCGAGGAAAATTGTGTTGCCACATTTAGTTCGACTGTTGACACAACGTTCGCTCCGAGATTAGTACCCAAGTGGGTTGCGCAATTGAGCGGAAATCGCTGAGAAATCGTACTAATATGCAATTCTAATTATAGTGGTACTATATGGATAGCAGAGAGTGACGTAGATAGAGATATGGTATAAGCTCCGTTCCTGCGAGCTCTGGTATTAGCTAATTAACATCGAAAAAGAAATATATACTTTCTGGTTATTGATATGGTATATATAAGTGAAGTCAATTAATTTTTCATCGAAGATATTATTTTCGGTGAAAATATTTTAGCTTTATTATGTTTACATATATATATATATATATCGTAACGCATGTTAGAAAAACATATAGAGGTACGAGTGAGAGCAATATCGAACGTCATCTTGCAAATCGATAAATTTCTTCGCAAGCAGGCCAATAAAATCGATAAAAATGGCAGTTACAGTATCGAGAGTCTTATGACGACGACTTTGATAGCTAAAAAGAGCTACCAACGCGGTTCGCCATCTTTGAACTTTTCGGGCTTAAATCGTAAGGACGTCGTTTGCAAATAACTCGTCCTGTTACACCGCGCGCGGTAAAAATGTTGTTGATTGAAAGGTTCTCGCGAAATCGAGGCTTAAAATATCGTTAACAACCACCGCTGTTTTGCATCGTATACTCGAAGCCTATATGGACGTCTTTATACCATCAATATATGAACCGTAATATGATGTAGGACGTTGCAATGATTATAATGCTCGAACGCAGTTTTTATTCGTTTTTCATCGTCCGTTCGTGAAGTCGCATGAGCACGCGGGCACACAACATCTTTCGTCTCATTCTAAATATCCGTGACACACACGTAACGAGGACTCGAGGACACGCGCGTGTTCTTCGGACCCGTCTGTATATAAAAGCAACCACAACAACATATATATATATATAGCCAGAGTGCTGCGTCTCTTCACACATACACACACTATGTCTTGGCGTAAATTTACATTACTTACAATTAATGATTCAACCATTAATGCCGTTATTGTTATTATTGTTGTTATTATCATTATTACAGTTAATACCTGCTCGAGAATCGAGGGCAACGCAATATATTGGATACCCAAATTTATTTTATATTTCTCCAAGTCGAAACGCATCAACAAACGTGTAATATTTGTAATATTTTTCATGATTTTATTTTTTTTTTACACAAATAACTTTTATCAAATGGTGGGTTACGTGACCACAGCACGTATATATATGGTCGATAGTTTCATTATTTATTATCAAGGTTTGTTTCGAAGCTTTTTGTCTCGTCGACAAAAAGTTTCCTCGTATACGGGTTATTCGTCGCCGTGATCCCCGTTACCCGCACGTTTTCCATTCGAAAAATGAAGAGGAGCGTTGGACGCGTGCGCGATCTCACAGAGAGAGACAGAGAGCAGGCACGTGCGTCTTCCCGGCATATCACTCGTTTATTTACCAATGAGAAGCGCTCCAAGAAACGCGAGAGAGAGAGAGAGAGAGAGAGAAGGGACAAAGCGAGACAGACAGACAGACAGAGAGAGAGAGGAAGTCTATAGTTAATACGAAGTGGCCTGTTTCGACGCTTTCGATCCGCACCTGGACCGGCCTCCAGGGCGTCCAGGCCAGGGATCGTGAACGCGCCCAAACCGCGCATAATAACACCAATACACGACAAGTTCCATGTCGATGTATGTATATATATATATATATGTAGTACATGCATGTGAAGAGCTGACAAAGGCGAAAAACAAATCGAGACAGAGAGCATAACAACGGCCTACTGGAGTCCACGTACAATCTCCAGCAGAGACTCTTGGGAAGTGGAATTAATTTTTTTTAAAGTTAACTATATATGCATATATATATGCTCTTAATCGTATACAATCTTGCACAAAAATTGTGTAAATTTTTCTCTATAAACGGTACCGCAGCTTTGAGACACCTTATACATATATTATGCCTGTACATTCTTTCGTATCGTCTTCGACCTTAAGAAGATACGATTATGATGGTAATAACGGGTATTTGGTTTTTGCGGATAAATGGTATATGCTGTTATTCTCGGAAACGTTTGCCGCTGGATAAAGTCACTCCGTTGCACTTCAAAAATCTTAAATGTCCAAGTTACCCCTATTTTTCTTCGTCGATAAACGAAAAATTAGGAATTATTTAAAAAATGATTTTTTTTAATGACGTGCAAGAACCCATACAACGTTTTGATCGACTGTTATCGTTCCGAAGGTCATACGAATGACATCAGCTGACAGGACGAGTATATCTGTGTGTAATCCAATTGACATTATTTCAACTACGTGTATTCCAGCGACGAGACGTCTACTCATATTTTGGAAGCTTCACATTTTTTATTATAATATTTATAATTGTGAAAATGTAAAAAAAAAAATTGTCAAATTCATATGTTGAAGCACTTTTTACCTGTAAAAAAAATTCATGATTTTCAGATTTTTATCGAACTGCTATTATTAAAAATCTGTAAATTGTAAATAATAAATGATCTCTGTAAATATTGGAGCCAATATTAAATAACCCGATATCTTCATCTTTTTTTTGAGTTTTTTGGTACAGCAGTGCATTTGCAGCATACTCATTTATAGTGCATAAACTGGCTTACACTACTTTGGGACGATCAACGCGACGTTATACGTATATATTCGTCGTTGTTCGATCGCAACGTCGCAAAGATCGCAGTAGCAAAGATGTTGAAGCGAGAGAGAGAGAGAGAAAGAAAGAGGGAAAGAGGGGAAGAGAGAGAAAGACAGAGAGAGAGAGAGAGAGAGAGCGAGAGCGTAGTGGCAATGGTTGGTGATGGCAACCAAGCCGTCGTAAGCAACGTCGTTGGAGTACCAGAAGCACAAGGTATGCTTGAGAAAGAGAAAGAGAGAAGAAAAAAAGGAAAAAAAAAGGAGAGTGAGAAAGACCAAAAAGAGTGAAGGAAAAAGAGAAAGACCGAGGGAGACGGACGGAAAGAAGGAAAGAGTGAGAGAGATAGAGAACGGAAGAATAAGCGAAGAGAGAACGACTAGCCGAGAGAGGGGGAGAGTAACAAGGAGTGAGACCAAGGGACGTATATTATAATACACACACTCTCGGGGTCTATATCGAAAGAGGAGATTCGAGAGGAGTTCAGAACGACTACGGCCTCGTGCACATCGCCCCCGAGGAGAGAGAGAGAGAGAGAGAAAAAGAGAATGAGGGAGAGGGAGGGAAGGAGTGAGGAGAGAGAGAGAGAGAGAGAGAGAGAGATGGTCACATACATTTATTGGTACGCGAGGCAGAGTGAGGAAGAACGTAACCCAAGGGAACCTTTCCTTCTGTCGCTCGTCTGCCGGACTCGCAGGCTCCACCCACACTTCAACGACGCGTATTTATATACGTGTGTAGGTAAGTATTTGTCGTCGGGTCGTCGTGCGTTGTCGTCGCGACAACGGCGGCGGCAGCAGCAGCAGCAGTGTGGATTCTCGTGTGTACGATACACATATATACACATATACGCGGGTAGTCGTCGCCTTCGAAAGTCGAGAGCACGCACAATCTGGCAACAGTGGCTCCGCTATAACCGATATTGTGGCCGTGGATTGAATGGAGGGGAACTAGCTCAGGTCAAAGCTCCCCACCACCAGCGACTACGAGGCTCGACAACCCCTCGGGTCTCGTCCTCGTCGACCCCGCGCAACTCTTTCTTCTCCCTCTCTCTCTCTCTCTCACTTGCTCCCGCTCCATCTCTTCCACTCAGTTTCCTTGCTCCCATCTCTTTTTCTTTCGCCCTCTTCTATACTCGCTCTATCTCCTTTCCGCCCTTCAACTCTACCGTCTCTTGCATTAGTCTCTCTCTCTCTCTCTCTCTCTATCTGCATCCAACGCCTCACTCTAATTTGAGCTTGGCCTATTCCTCTCTCTCTCTTTCTCACGGTTGTTCTCGTACTATACTCGACTCATTCTCCTCATTCCTGTCCCCACCGTGATTCACGGGCGCATTCTGACGACGTCCCCCCTCTCCTTACTCCAGCCGTTCTGTACACACATACTACGTGCATTAGTGTGTAACAATATTGGCAATGTGGTATATCTTATAGTAGTAGTTGTGTCGTAGTAGTGGAGTATAGTATGGTAGCTGTGGTAGGATATAGTGTGTAGTACCCGATATAATAGACGCCCCGGATTCGGCACTGTTGTAGCGGTCGTAGTGCACACTATATACATAAATACTTGCGTTGTACATCAGAAGAGTACCCCGAGCCACCGCTCCCATACTGCCGACAGGACAGTCGTCCGTCGCCCTTCTACCTCCCATTCCCCCGCTTGTGACTCCCTCACTACCATGCGAAGGATATAGTTATATGATGCTGTCTCACACCACCATATACACAATTCTTCAGTGTGCTCTGCTTCTCTCTCTCTCTCTTTCTCCCTCTCTCTCTCGCTCTTTCGTCCTGCCATACATACTAACTCATGCTCAGAGTTCGAGAGATACTCAGGGGAGCCGAGCCGAGGTCTATCGGACAAACTCGGCTCCCATCGTCGACGATTCGACGCCACCAGCTTGGTTGCGGTGTATGCTTGCCTCTTGCACAGCATGCTCGTACATACAACAGAAGGGGCAGTGGTAGCACGTCTGTGTGCTTGGTCGCGCGCGTGCGTGCCGCTGTTGATACGAGAGATGGAGGGGTAGAAAGAGAGAGAGAGAGAGAGAGAGAGAGAAAGGTCGTAGAGTTGGAGAAGGAAGAGATGGTATAGCGAAATGTGAGAAAGAAAGAGAGAGAGAGAGAGAGAAAAAGGAAATCATCAGTTCCACGCTCCCACCATGTTCACGAAGATCGCTCTTCGGTGGAGAGTAAAGCGTATAGTAGTACGATTGTGGTACTAGTGCGACGACGAAAGCGTCGACATTTCGATTCACGACGAATCTCTAGTCGGTAGAACAGAGAGCCGATAGAGAAAGAGAGAGAAAGAGAAGTGGGGAAGGAGCGAGAAGAGAAACAATGCGAGGGAAAGAACCGTCACCACCGCCCCCACTTGGCGTAGTCATTGGGGCTCATATAGGACCCGCCACGCTCTCTGTTAGCTCAAACAACCTCTCACTATACTAGACAGTATTACTTTCAGGCGTTTAGCGCGCGCGCTCACCCATCGTGAGCCTTTCTACGCTTCACGCCAATGCCGACGCGCCACTACACTGCTGCCACCAAACGGACTAGTACATTGCGTCTCTTTAGAGTGTAGGGTAGCGCACTATTTATTACAGTAGTATATTATACTTGCAGGGATGTCCAAACAGGCGTCGTAATAATTCGCCTGACAAATCTACTTTTTTTCGTTTTCATGGCATGTAATAGCTGTTGTCACACGAGAATTGCGTGTAACCGTTGATACGTCGATAGATTTGAAAATACATTTACAGCTATGGGTTGCATATAAGAATCAGTGCTTCTGCACTTGCCCATTCACTGCCAAAAGATATATTATTCATTCTTAGGCTCTTGTATAGAAGATTTATTGGTTAATGTACAAAAGGGCGCAACTTGGGCATTTAAACGTATATAAATGAGGCTCATTTACGCCCTTGCTAGACCCCAACTAATGCAGGTATGCCTCTATCCGGAAGTATAATTACAGTGATTAAATTACCATTACTGACAATGCATTTCTTTTCCCATTTCTTGACCCATTTACTAAAAACGAACCATAGGCCCTTGTTATTTACTCCTAATGACTGATCTCAAAGAATATCCTTTCGTCAACCAATATTCCAGCATATTTTAACTCGCAGTGCAAAATCCATACGTCTGCGTATACGCGAGAATAAATAATGAGGAATCATATATGGGGCTCTGTCATACTACAGCATATACTTTCAACAAACTTCACCTCGTCTCCTCCTCAACCCGAACGAGTCGCGCGTTTCACGCTGCAAAATGTGACGAACCAGAGCGAATGCGCGCTCCCGCTACTCTACCGGATATAAATAAAATTTCTCAACGGTGTGTACGAGCGAGAGAATCCTAGACGCCCCGCAAGAGCAAAAGAGGGAGAAGCGAACCCGTGAGAGGGAGAGAGAGAAAGAGAAGGAGGAGTGGGTGAGCGAATAAGCGAAATATCGTATACTTGAGTGGCTCGAGGGTGTGGGAGAGAAAGAAAGAACAAGAAAAAGAGCGACGCTATAGGTCGAAAAGAGCGAGTGCGACGGGCCATACGGCTGTGGAGGGGGAAGTCGTCGGTCGTAGTTGCTGCTGTTGCCGCCGCCACGACGCTCGTGTGTCGCTGCTGTCGCTTTGACTGCCGCTCGTAGACAACGTCGTTGGGTTATACGTTTGGCTACCGCAGACGCGCGCGTGCACTCGTGAGCATCACAAGTGTCGGAGCATTCAGGAGCGGAAGGTCGCCTCGTAAACACACGTTTCGTCGACTCTTTACACATCTCATTTCTTGCAAAATAATAAAGTGTTATTATTCTTCGGGATTCTTGAGATAAATATAAATTCGGTGATAATTTTCTTCGTGAATAATCGAGAAAAAAAATTAGATAAACGGCCAAACTTGCCCCGTTTAAAACAAATCCTATATTTTTTTTTTTCGCGAACAAAAAGTTTACGTTTACAGATTAGTAAATAGAACCATTTAGTGCGGTGAAAGTGCGCTTATACATTTCGATCGTTCGTATTAATATTATTAATAATACAACGAGAAACGTTTGAATTATTGAGTTACAAATAATTCCTCTTCGACGCACAATGAATACTGTCACCCATGTGATTATACATGACAGACGAAGATGATGCTTCGTTCCGGTGATGTGTGATTCGTGTACGATTGATACGATATTAGAAACCTACGTTTAATCATCGATAAATATTACTCTTTTTGAGAGATTGTGGCTCGTGAGATTTTGGTTTCTGTTAAATTTTTTTTTTTTGTGAAGTGATTATCAGTGACGTTTCAAAACTTATCTACACCTAAACATTGGATTACTTGACCACGGAAATTGCAACGTGCTTTCTCTCCCTGTGTTTTCTTTGCTTCGGGAGATAAAACAGCCAATCGCCACCTACACGACATGTAAGTAATATATTTTTTTTTGCATTAATTTTTTAAAACAAATTCGTCTATTGAATCGTCCGAAAAATGAATTTCATCGCATCAAACTCGTTTTTTTTTCCTCAAATAATTACAATTACAATTTACGATTAACTGATTAATTCTCTCATTTTGATTAAATAAATTAATAATTAATAAATTAAATCAACGTAGAAAATATCATTCATTATTAAGAATCGAAATAAATGTTATATCTCGTATCGATGAAATTTTTTTTTCGTTTTTATATAGAATTGACAGGATTTGTTTTGTTTTCTTAAACAATTGATTTTCATCATTGATATCGAATAAAAATAATTTTTACGATAGCAATTAAGCTCGACTCGTCTAGAAATTAATATTTTCATTTGTGTTCTCGTATGCATTTATATATACCGGTATATTATATCTGTCCTGCACAAAGTGTGTATACAAAAGTCCTGTACGATGGAAAACGCTCTACAGCTGACATTCATTTGTTGCGAGCGTATTTCATATCGTAACTTTATACCGAACTTTAGTAACTCGTGTATGATCCACACACAGCCACACCATGAGAAGAAAGTTTGCCATACTAACCGGCTCGTACGCGATTTCCATTCTCTCTTATTTTCTCTCGATATACAATCCCCTCAGTATGTTATTCCAACATCAAACTCTCTCGTACCGATCGTGAGAGTAGAGCATTTTGTTTTTTGTTTATCCAACAAACTGTTTTTTATTTATTTTTTTTTTTCAAGTTGAAATTTACTCGCTAATTACTTTGTTAATGTTATTGATTTAGTGGGATTATGCACCCTTAATTGCAGTTTCCGAGATTCTCCTTAATTGCAGATTTCAGGATTGGTTGTCCTTAATTGTACATTAATGGATTCGCATTATTATCCTTGACGAATGTTGTAAAAAATGTATATAATTATTTATATACTATGTAATTAAAATAAAATTAGGAATTTTTGGCACTTTACGTATACTGTTATGATTTATTTTTCCGTTTCATGGGTATTTTTTTGGGTTTTCAAGGAACTGTAAATATTAACGATTTAGTGGGATTAAGATCATTAATTTCATATTCTGAGATCGATTGTCCTTAATGGCATTTTCTGTAATCGATTGTCCTTAATGGCATTTTCTGTAATCGATTGTCCTTAATTGCACATTTATGGATTTACAAGTGTATTTTTGGATTTACAAGTGTACAAAGTATTCGTACACTTATCACGTCAAACTCCATATAAAGTGTACGAATATTTTGTACACCCACTGTACATAATCGTCCACATAGAAAAATTATCCTTGGTTCGTATCTACATTCTTGACGTGTTAGGACAATACGCGTTTAAGCGTTGAATTTTTGACATTAGGACAGTGCAGAGAGGATTTTTAGTACTATAATGTGTCCAAGACGAAACTCGACAGTTCAGGTAAAAGGTGTTTGGACCCCTTAACGTTCGAAAGTAGTAAGTCCCGGTAGTACACATCGTTTAACCGCTGTACAACAAGAAAGAAAGCCGGGAGGGGGAACGCTCTTTTTCTCTCACATACACACACACTCTCTCTCTCTTTCTCTCTTTCTTCTTCCGTCTCCTTGAAAGTATGAGTGAGAACACGCTTTCACAGCGCGTGACTTGCAGGGCTGTCACTCCCGTTGACGAACCTCGCGCGAATCCTTTTCTGTACCATTTTCACACTATCTCGTCAAAGCTCCAACTTACAGGCGCTACTGAACATAAATTATTACATTTATATCGTTTTTCAATATTTATAATTAAACTATCATTTGAAACTTTATTCAAATAGTTAAGAAATTTTTATATCATCATTTCGAAGATATTAAAATAAAATTCAATTTAATTGAAATTAGATATTTTAACTTTGAACAATTATAAAAATGATAAAAAATATTAATTACACTCGAAAAGGCGATGAATAATATCACACGTTGAAATAGAATAACACGAAAGTTGTTTTTTATTTTTACTTTTATTTGTAAATATTGCTCAAGACAAATTGAGAATTTTTGTAAAAATCAACAATTACGATTCTTTCGTAATATTAAAAAAAGATCGTAGCATATTCAAGATTAGAAAAAAAAACAACAACAACAATAAACACTAAAAAAATCATTAAAAAAAGTGTCAAACAAATTGCGAATAAAATATTCAGATCTACTGTTTTGAGATTAAGGAAGAAACAAAGCTAACTGTGAGCTAACTCAGAATGAGGGGGAGGGAGAGAGAGAGAAAAATAAATAAGTCGTGGGTTATAGCGAGCAAATCAGACAGAAAGTCACGTTCACCGCGTAATCTTGGGATCCTCACGCAGTAGGTCACAGAGCTCTCTGTATACATATACGTATGGTTTACTGCGCAGACTCACCATCGCGTGGCATTTCGAATGTTTTTCATTCGTCCGGATGCATTTGAATGAGTTGAAAAAAGGGGATGTAGAAAAAGAAATGAATATTCCGCCCAATCTCGGTAATTTTTCATTAAATATGAAGATCGAGAAAATTAATAAGACGGTATATGAGGCAAGGACTTTCGAGGATGCTGGATGCAATGGACCGTATTGGGAGGGAGGGGGGAGTAACCGAGAATCGATACGAAAACTTTGGGGGATGTAACAAAATCCCGCGAAGCTTAAAATCGAGATGGATTAAGATATCGCTGAATAATGTTTGCTCTCACGTTTTTTAAATAATCGAATTAAAATCGAGAATATGCTAATAGCTCTTTTCTAGTAAATAACCATAAAAAAAAATGCTTTCAGTTGATATCGAAGAATGTCGACATTCGCAGCCCATCCCCATGACACAAAGCACATATCTACTATCCTATTAATATCATGTGCCCATCGCGTGTCTCATTATATATACTCGCGTATACCAGGATCGATATTTTAATAACAACGAACAAAAGTTTCATAAACGAATGCGATTTTCATTGATGTATACACGAGTCGTGCGAGCGAGATTCCCCGTGTAATACAAGACATGACACCCCTACCCCTTCCTCCCTCCCTTCTCTTTCCTATTCCCCCCAAGGATGTCGATTCGTAAAGACTCACACCACAGTATTCGCAATCCAATTCCCAAGGGTATCGATATCGTTATCGACAGTTCATAATCTTGTTCTCTCTCTCTCTCTCTCTCGTGCCTCGTATATGCGCGGGCACAAACGCACGGTGGCGGCTTTTTCTAGGCTCGTAATAGCGTACAGCTCAGAAACCGGGAAAGTTGATATGTATTTGGATAAAATGTTATAAGTCAACTTTCGCGCTTGTATACAATGCCACAATATGATATATAAATGCGTGTCGCGTGTAAATAAATGTCGAGGTTTTTTGGTGTGCAATTTTTAATCTACGATGAGTATCTGTAGAGGAAAGTTTTCGAAAAAAAAAAAATAAGGAAGTACGATACGAGAATTAAGATCGTAAGAGCTTATACTGGACAATTGATATTCATTGAGATAAGTACAATTGTCCAAAATAAGCGTGAGACGATAATAAGACGAACGTGAGAATTTTCGAGTTGACGAAAACATAAGATATGTATTCAATTCTTTCATCTGG
The DNA here is from genome assembly GCA_018906735.1 of Mesochorus sp. PSUC_FEM 10030011. Classification (NCBI taxonomy): domain Eukaryota; kingdom Metazoa; phylum Arthropoda; class Insecta; order Hymenoptera; family Ichneumonidae; genus Mesochorus; species Mesochorus sp. PSUC_FEM 10030011. The sequence goes on from JABMBV010041512.1 coordinate 11,140, forward strand.
TCTTTTCAATTTTTTTTTTTTTTTCAACTGGTAATTTCAAGTAGGAATATTATTGTTTCTTTGTACAAAAAATAAAATGACGAATCTGAAGAAAGAGTATATAATATGGCTCGGATGTTTTTCACATATTGAATATTTCGTCTGACAAACTTCTTTGATGAATTTTACGTCATCCATGCTGGCTCAATTAACGTTATCCAATTGGATATCGCGGTTAATTAATGCCAATTGATGAAACTTAAATTTACGTCATTCAGATAGAAAAATGATCTGACTTGGGAGATTACTTTCTTGCCTCGTTTTTACACTCGCTTCTCGTATTATTTTTGCTATACAAATCGGTTTTATGCATCATCCGCAGGGACACCCCCCCCTCGTTTATCACTCAGCACGACTCGTCGTATTGCTACACTCGTTCAACGCGTATACGGTAATCCGATAAAATGGTGTATAGACATCGCTGATTATGTTTTGTAGTACGACACACATCCTATAGTTTTTGATACATATAAAATGGCACTCGACAATCGGATATGTATAAATGAGGATGTGGTCAGAGCTGAGTTCATCGTCTATTTATGATATATAGGGATATGTATTGTTTTGTACATATTTCATACATGCATGAATAAATGAATAAAATATTCAATTCTAATAAAAGATTCCAATAAAAAAGAATGTAGGCTATTTATTGTGCTCAATTTTATCAATATTTTTTTAGAGACTCGAAATGTTAAAAAATAAACCTCGTTTTAAAAAATAACGAATATTAATTTGTTTTCAAGAATTTTAATCAGAATATTGTTTCGTAATAATTTCTTAATCATTTTCACGAATCAAAGTGACTTAAATTTTCGTTTTTCATAATAAATAATTTTTGCAAACTGTTGTCAATTATCCTTTTCTTTTTAATTTGTTAAAATGTATTTTTTTCCATATATGTTTCTCTTCTATTTTAAAGACTCATAAAAAATTGCAATCATTGAAAATTGATAGCTTTTTAAATACGCAATGAAATGGATTGACAGTTTGCAGGATAATATTTTAAAATATGTAGAATATTATCTTAATGTTTTAATAACATGGTTTTATTTTATCGAACCATCCAGAATATCCTTCGTCTCATAGAAAAATTTTCGATTTCTTTTTCGTGCCGTCCTTTGATATGCATGGATTAAAGACATTTAAACAAAGTACATAAAAATTGTCGTTGAATCTTAAAAATCAATTTTTCTCGTAATATTTTGTACGGAGATGTATAGGAACAAGGAGCAAAAATATCGATGAAGACCCTGAGCGAGCCATACGTCTCGAGGACATTTTTCTACATACACGCCTATTTTTTTTTTTTTCGATATTTTTGCTCTCCAAGGTCAGCGTCGCCTCGTCCTTCTTCTCGCTCTTCCCTCGACTTCCTTTTTTTTTTTCTTATTGTCTTACGTTTTCTTTGTAATATATATCAGACGTTTGTCATCCACCAATTTTGTGCAAAGTTAGTCATCGTCAATCTTTTCTTATCTCGAGATTAAAGAAACATAACCAGCCCCGTTTTACCGTTAAGATTAACTAATTATTAAATTAATTATTGATTAATTTTAGATTCATTAATCATTCGTTCAAAATGAATCAATAATTAATTTATGATGAATTAATAATTTTTAGAATCTTGTCAATCAGAGGTTAATTCCTAAATAAATTTGCCCCTTAGCTCACGAATAAGAGATTTCTGTCGATTTTCTTTTACTGCATAATATGTATTATTTTAATATCTTTAAAAATTTTCGCGAAATTGTGTATACTAATGAATTTTCGTTCAATTTACGCTTAGTTTGATAAAGATAAACGACACATCCGTTTTTCACGGCTCATTGTAATGCCTGCGTGTGATATATGTCCTCTATTGGAATACCTTCATTAGATTTTCCACATGTATAACTGATATTTTTGCACGTATACTATATATTGTTACTGTGCTACTTTGTTCAAGGTAATACATGATTCAATTTTTATGAATGCTCGATGGCATTGTATAATCATTACAGATCCAAGATAATACTACAGTGTACATTACAAATGTGTCGTAGTATATTATTATCGTCTATTACTGCACCGTACGATGATAATTTTTCAATCGTTTTTGTCAATCTTATTCATATCCCGTTTTCATATGATACTGTGGTGGTCGTTCGATCGTTTCATTGAAAAAAATGTCGTAATCATTAATTTAAATATTTCTAAGCTCGTTAGACGACATGCGATACGAGTCTGCTGTAAAATAAAAAAAAAAAAAACGCTAAAAAATGTCAAGGTTTATCCATCATTTACGCATTTTAAAGAAAAAAGAAGAAGAAAATCCATGTTATGCGTTTGTAAAATCTTCATGTCTCTATTCCGACTCGTAAATTCACTAATATGGATATTTCCCCCCAAAAAAATATGTATACTCCCATAGCAACATTCTGAAGTTTATATCTCAGAATCAACGGAGAATTGATCAATATTTATACGATCGATGGCTTAAAGCTAACGTATATGTGCGTCGCAAAATTCTCAGGTACTCTATCATCGTTTCTACCAGAAATAATGATATTTAAAAAAAAGTATTAATATAATCGTATATAGAAATACTATAAATTGTTTTATTCAAAGTAATATTTCAAAATCATAACTTATTAAATTTCACATTTGAAATTTTATGAAATTTTTGATGATCAATTTTACACCCACTTAAAAGCGAAGTGTCGTTTATTAGTTTCGTTGGCTCGTCCGACCGCAGACCGCGAGCTCTCTGGCCCATATGTCGAGTGGAAAGACACGGGCGCCCGTTTATATAGACGAGCGGGCGTTATATGACGCGACCGATGGTCAATCTTTCAGTTTGAACGCGCGGTGGGTCGCATCGCGCGATACCGTCAAGATGTGTGGTACACGCGTGTTGCTATCGCCAATGTGTCGTGTGTCTCTCAGTTGGCTCAAAAGCGCGCGAGGTCGAAGTCGCGCGCGCCGCGCTCTACCGGAATCTCATCCCACCCCCCCTCCACTTCTCATCTCTTCCCACCCCACCAGCGCTCGCGCGCTCTCTCTCTTTCTCTCTCTCTCTCTTTCTGTCCTCCTTGTGCACCTTCGCACCGGTACACGATCGCGCAAACCGCCACCCACTTGTCAGCGGGAGAGCGGTTCGCGATATACCGCATTATGTACTTCTCGTCTGTATCCGCGCTCGCGCGCTCGTTCAGCCTTTAATCGTGTAATGCCCGTAGAATTCGATCCCATTGACCCCTATCACAATTACTCGGCATAATTTTTTTTTTTTTTTTTTCAATTTTTCCTGTAAACAGCTTTTTTTTTCTTCACAACAGCCTTGTTGATTATAGCTTTGTCCTATTACGATAGTAGAACAAAAAAAAATCTGTGAATTTACAAACGTGCGATAATGGTACCCCCTCCTCCACCCGTTTCTTAAGAGATGTATATTCATTGTGGTGATTAAAGAACTATAGACAATTTATACATTATTTTCACTTCGTATGATACAATTTTATAAAGAAAAAAAA
>JABMBV010041623.1:0-14680 GCA_018906735.1 Mesochorus sp. PSUC_FEM 10030011
TTTAATTGTTTAATAAATAAAACAATTAAGGGCAGATATCGCTGTATCGACTTTGTCTCTGGTTTAAAGGGATTCAACCGCTACTTTCGATTTAAAAGCCGAGTTCTCTAGATGCTTTTAAGGATTTGTTTGCATCCTAATCAAAATTATATGCACAAAGTCAAGGCAAAATGTGTAAAGACAGTTTATTAAACGTAATTTGTAAAAATTGGATAAAACTTCACCATCTGATAATCGAGATATACCGAAAATTGCAACATTAACATGGGATCTTACGAGAAGTTATGAAAAATGTCGATTTCAATATTAAAAATATTTTCAACCGCGTGATAAAGTTCATCAAAATTTGAAATTCGACTTTTTGCTACAATTATCTCTGTACGAAAAAAAAAAATCGAAACCTAAACTTACGAAGTTAACGCAAATACAACCTTAAATCGAGGTTTCAGTGTAATAAAAAAAAAAAGGTATCATACACCCGTGACAAATTTTGAACAAGACCATAGGGCTCCCAGGAGTTTATGAACGGAGGGTTGACGACGGTGAGCAGTGAATTTGGTCGGATGACCATAGAATGGACATAAGGTATAACGATGTCGTAATACCGGTTGGAGCTAATGAGAACCGGTAAAGAAGGCAAAGAATTTGAAAAATGGGGTATATATGAAAGAGAGGCACACAAACCTGTCGCTTTTGTCGTAGAAGTTCAATGGGGCGAGTTGTTGGAGTGGTGGTTCAGCCGAGATACCTTGAGCCCTCTGTTTTCTGGGTTTTGGTTTTGTCGGTGTAATGGGCGACTTGAATGGTAAAACGCTCAAAAATTTATCGAGATGACTGCGAAGCTCTTGTATCTGAGCATCGCGGCATTTAACGAGATTTTCGAGTTCGTTTATGCGTTCATCCTTGATACGAATTAAATCCTGAATGTCCCTAAGTCCTTCGATGCTGTGATTGGATGCGGATGGTTGATGGAGGCTGGTCGGTAAAGTGTAAGATGCATTGGCATCGGTCATTATGACGTTGGCACTGTTGTTGCGATTGTTGTTTGTGCTGGCGTTGTTGTTATTGTTGTTGTTGTTGTTGTTATTGTGGGTGGAAGTCGGTGGCGCCGTGGATGGGACGTTCGCGACAGGACTTCCGGCTGTCGGAGTCCCGAGGACTGTTCCGAGCATCGTCGTAGGTGTCGTCGTGGTCGTCATCGTCGTGGCCGCGGTGCCGCTGCTCGTACGATTGTTCGAATTGTTGTTTGCCAATTGATTAACGTCCTCCTCGTCGGCGAGCCTGTGCTGCGTCGACGAGAAGCACAAACTGTCGAAGCACACGCGCATAGACACGCACGCGTCGTTTATTATACCGCACTCGGCCCCGTCCATTCACCCGGATTTACAATAACCCTCGCGGTTATCTTATTTTCCTCTCGTACTTATGTATCTTCTTCTTCTTCTTATTCTTCTGTTGCTTATTAAAATTGCAATTAAACGCTTCGATCCTATGGCCCACGCTCATCAGCGATCCAATGTTAATATCTTGTCCGTGATATTTATTATTCAATTCAAGGATTGTGTCACGGGTCACGGAATATAATGACATCGGTATAATGTCGTTAATCACTTAAAATTGGGTTGAAAGCTGAACCCATTTTTATTTTTCAAGAAAAATCGGCAGTTTTTTTTTTTTAAATTCTTTTTGCGATATTGAATCAATAAAAAATGTGATAAACTTCTGGAATTTACCGGTAAAATTATATACGCGCCTATTTCTCAGTGACGCATATCTGTAAACGATTATCCTAAAATTCAACCGATTTGCCGGGGAATGACTGTGAAGTTTTTTTTTATTTTTTGGGACGACGTAATTACTTCGCGTTTTGAAATTGCGTTTCGATAATTTTACGTCTATGCCTACTTTTATCGGTTTTTATTCATTGTTAAACCTGTGTCTATGTTTTTATCTTCTCCTTTTATTATTATTATTATTTCTTTTTTTTTTTGGAGTTACGTTATCACGATGTGTGCAATGCACGCGGCAAGTTAAACGGCAGATCGCGCAGCGACAAAACACGCGCGTTCCTAGCGGCCATCGGCGCCAGTACTACCAAAGTTTTCCGAGCCATAGCATTCGGTCTCTTGCCGCCGCTGCCACCGCCTCCTCCGGTCTCTCCGACAAGTAGCCCCGTCCTCGACGTCCACCGCGCGGCCCGGAGAAGTGGGGTATCTTTTTTTCTTTCTCTCCTCTCTTCTTCTGTCCTCTTCCTTCTTTATTCCCTTGACGCGCATTCGCAGCTCTCACATGAGGTCGTCACGTTATTTTCCCCCTTCCTCTATTCTAGCCCGTTCTCTTTCTCTCTCTCTCTCTTCTCTCTTCGTCCTTGTCCTCATCTAACGCTGTCGCCAGACGCGTTAAAACGCGACGCGAGTAGAAAAGTGGGAGAAAGACAGACAGACAGACAGACAGTGAGAGAAAACCTTGTTGGATGATACGGAGGAACTTGGTCGCAAGTGCGCATGCGTTGAATTGGGCGTTGACGACGAATGGGCCCCTGCGAGTATAGTATTTTGAAGAATAAGTTACTCCGGGCCTTCATTAAAGAAAAGCGAATCCTCATATGGCCCTGAAATAAAAACCTATGGGCATCAACGACGCGAGACTTCTTTTTTTCAGGGTCATCATCCGGATAAGCATTTTAAATATTTTCTTTAAAGAGCCCAAAAACGAGATCTTTTTTCTTCGTCACAGTTGTGTTGAGGAAAAAAACATCAATGAAAGAGAATTGAGAAGATTTCGAAATGGAGCTCATCTAAATATAGAATCCACGATTAGATATGTTTTTTTTTTCAATGCTGTTTCATTAACTCGCTTGCGCAATGATGCATGCAATAAAAAAAAAATGCTCTGTGTATCTTCGGGAGATGAGAAACAGGTGGGTGGTTTCGCCTCTATCCAACATCTGGCTGAACCAAGAACGTGACTGAATCAATACGACCGTTGGTAATTCAGCGGACAACGGAGATAGGGATGTTGACAAGAGGTAAGAGTATCGACGGAGGTTAGAAAAAGAATGATAGACTTTGTAGATGTCGCTCGAAAATGTATCGCTGCATAGACGACGTGAAATCTCAATTTGGTTACTACATATGCCTGAGTGGCGCTTGAAGTCCCGTTGAATAATTTCTATTTTATTATTTCATTCGAATCTACCGAACGATAAATATAGTTCAACTTAATCAATAAGTATTAATTAATAATAATGAAATTGTCCGATATCATTTTTCTGAAACAATGTTTTTTTTTCAAAATTTGAGATAATCCATTTGAATTTCATATTACAATGTATAGGAAATTTTATAAAATTTCTTCATCCAGTAATTGAGGTGTTCGTTGTTTAAAATTTTGATTGAAACATAGGCTCTTAAAAGAGGTTTCGAAACATTGCAATTTTCAACGAGAAATATTTCGATTTCTAGATGGTAAAGCTTCCTAAAATTTCACACACTTTGGTATGATTTTGAAAAAAATTATCTGCATATCTAAAGAAAATTTATCATCAAAATCGACTTATGCAAGTGCTGCCTTAATCCATTAATACCCAAACTGAATCTGGGCTAGATATAGCCTCAAAGTAACTCTTGGGTTCATGGCATAGTTCAAAAATAATAGACCAGCATCTTTTCGCTTTTCCAATTATTTATAAAAAGTTATTTAAACAAATAGTCAAAATTTTTTTTTCTTTTTGAAAAATAAATAGTGCCATTAGAGTCTACGGAAAAAATCAAGAAGATAACCTCTCTAGTGTTTTCCCATTAGACTCTTTTATAAACATGTTTAGGCTATTTATATACTCCTTAGGAACTTTTTACGCTGGCGCTCGCGAGAGAGCACGCCATCTAGCGGTGACGGGCTTAACTAAGCAATGGCCAAGAACGTAATAAATCTTATAAGATTGAAAAACAAAAGGATTGAACATATGAATAGGATGTTATAGCGATGTATTCCATGGCCCGCTGTTTGTTCAACATATAAATAAAAACGCGCTTGCTCGATCGCACAGTCGAAGAATAATAATGAAAGTAAAAATAAGAGAGTAACACGCGCAAAGATATCGCGAGCTTGAAACTTTTTGGGAGTTCAACTGTAGGGAGAAGTTATAGTGGATAGGAAGCAGTCGCGGGAGTATGAGCTTACGGCCTTGGGCGACTTGTGCGGGCTTGCAACACAGTTATACAAAGTGGAATAGAAGAGAGAGAGAGAGAGAGAAGGAGAGAGCGGCGCGTCTGGGTGGCAGGTAGTTACCGAGTTAGCTGATTGGCCGCCTGGAGGGAGGCGAAGGGGTGCGTAATGGGCACGCCGTCGCTTCTGTACTGCGCCCTCACTCTCTATCCCTCCCTCTCCTCAGCTCATTCTCTCTCTCTATCTCTCTTTCCCTCTCTCACTCTCTTTACTGGATGCTTCAGGCTGCTAGCTCTAACCAGCAGCCCCCTCTCGAGTGCCGCACACCATAATGTCATAATAGAATAGCGATGTTAGTAATACCATCGCGGGCATCAGCTCTGTACACTCCAACCAACCAACACATATACACATACATATAAAGTGTTATATATACATTGTAGCCGATAGCGTAGCAGAAGCTACGAACGTGCGCTACGGCTCTATGTATACACATTGGAGTTGAGCTCGCTGCTACACTGTCGATTGACTGGCCCGAGAGCGAGTCGACCAATTTGCATCGAATTGTGTACTCGTTACGCCTCCATCTGTCCCATTCCCGGGGTGGTTATGGCGCACCGAACTATACGATCCCCCGAAAGCTTCGACTCTCCGCCAGTAGTCGATTTGTCGAATAGTCCGACCGTATTAGAGGTGTATCGACACACAAAGAACTTGCTCTACTATTTTTTTTTTTTTATTATTACGGTTGATCCACCAGCAGTTTTGGACAATCAGCTTTTGGATAAATGCGAAGAAACACTACAGTGACTCGATTACCATCCAGAATCGTTCGCTCATCAGAACAAGTTTATTTTTACGATCGATTGACCCGCTATAAATCTGTTGGACCTATCGCTGTTATTCATAGGATCCGAAGATTATACCAAAGATTGCGCGTTTTCTAGGGCTGCGAATATAACGACTGTAAGAGCTCAATATTTTGTTCCAGGTTGTCGTTCAAGGTAAAATGACCAATGCAGACTTTCCATAACCTGTTTTTTATAATCTTTTATATTTTCAATAATACGATGAAGGTTTTTTTAAAGTGCTAGATATGTCTAAAAGATTGATTTTATTTCCTATATTTTTATCAAATTAAAAAGTTAAAACTGTTTCATTATTAATATGTTCAGATAGAATATTCATTTGCAATTTGAATCGGGTCGTATCTTAAGTTTTGGTGATAAATCGTTTCAAATAATATGGCATGTCCATAAAATAACTGTAACATTTCCTTTAAATATGTGGACAACATTGATAATTCTATGCAGTTTATTTCAATAAAAGTTATTTTATTCATTACTCGTTTTCAGCATCCTGAAATACTATGTGAACTTCATTTTTATAATTAGTTAGTTTCTTCCTACTTTCTACTTATCACTCCCTTCCTATTGCCTTTCTATCATTTCCATTATATATTTTCCTATTCATCTCTTACTTTATGGATGGGTGAAGATGCTAGAGCGTTGCCCGCAGCTGCTTTTCGCCCTAACCTCAATCTGTATCGCATTTGCGCTAGGGCCAGGGAAACTGCGGAAAACCTGGGTCGATACTCAAGCAGCAATACCCATTCGTCGGAAAAATCACTTCCCGCTCAGTGGCACAATGGCGCCACCAGTGCGCGGTTCAAGCGGTCACCGATCCGAGTATTAACTGAAGCCAATACCGCTTAACTTCGGTGGCTCATGCCACGCACCAACGCACGCATCCATCGCTGTCGATCTTCATTTCTATATTTAAATTCATTGATGAGTACATAAAGGCATTGATTAGATATAAAATTCGCTTCTTAAAGAGTGGAAGGACAGCGATATATTTTGATTACGTTTTTGAATCATTTATTTTATTCGATTCAAGTACAATGATCGAGCGCGATAATAAAGTTGATTTTCGTGTGGATCGTTCAGAGGTAAACGATAGACTATATCATCGATCGCTACTCGACCGCACATGAGGGAACAAATGATCGAAATTTCCCAAATTTCGACAATTAGCGCCGAGCGTGAATGGGGCGTTCGCCACATTTATATCTGGTATGTTTTCAGATTACATAGTACTAAACGCAACCAAATAATTTGACTTTGAATGTATGGTGTTACTTTAAAAACTCATAATTGTAATCGAAAGGCGCGTATAGTCCAAAGGGACTATATACAGATTGGATCGAGCCATCATGAAGATCGAGTTACAGTGTGAAGGTGTTCGATCATTCGAATGAGGTTATAGGGTATCGAAGAAAATAAGGCACCATCGAGAAAAATCCATGATATCAATTACCCCTCCGTCATAGCTGTGGAGGGGGGTTTGGAGCGGTTCGCTCACAAGACGAAAGAGTCTTGGGCGCATCCCATCGGAGGTCGGGAGGATTAGCGAAACCCCGGAGGCTCAACTGAGGTTTTTCTTCTAGGCCAAGATATTTTTCTTATGGAACATATCGAAAACCCCATTACAAAGAGGAAACCCGATCATCAGTTTCGATTGCATATATCCTTCGGGATTTCGGGGTATATAAAAGGAGGATTTTCTCCAAAGATTTTCATTTGATTTTAACCCGGAGCACACGAAGCGCACCCAATGCCGAAAGTATAAAATTGCGTTATTCACCTGATTCTATTTTGTCATTTCGATCCTCGAGATATATTGTTTTGTAAATTTTTCAATGGATATACTGTAATTACGATCCCACAATGTAACCTCCCCCCCCCCTCACAGTATCTTCTCACCGATATCCATCCGTATTTGCGTGGCTATACATGCGCGTGGATTCAGGGCAGTGGAGTACTACACCTACTGGTGGCATTGCTCAGGAAACAGACATTGAGCCGGAGTCCCATGAGGAATGGAGGCAGGCTAAAGATCACAGATTGACACACCGGGGATATCAGAAGCGAGATGGTAGAGAGTAACCCTCGCTAAGGATATTTCACTTTGACCGGTCGTTTGTCCCTCGTAATGCCTTGTCAAGCGCGACAGCCCTCGTTATACTTTCAATTCTATATACGCGTTGCTTTCAGAATATCAGGCTCTTATTTCATAAAAAAATCTTAAAAAAAATAAATAAATAAAGTAATTATACAAAATGTATATCACGAGTTTTCGAAATATTCAATTAATCGAGATTTCATCAGACTTTAATGTATTCAGCTATAAAATAATTGCACTGATAATAAGATATTTATGCTGCTGGAATTAATGATTCTCAATTCGATATAAAATCGCAATATTGGACATTATTTATTAATTATATTATTTATAGCTCGAATATTACATATGATTTACATGATTGAAAACTACTTTCGAAAGTATTACTCAAACCATATTTGTACAGTTAATTTTGAATAAATGAAAATGTCTCCCGATCCATCAGTTTTTTTTTCTTCGTTGCTTCGCTGTATTCCATCAAGATTCAGGTGACATAGCTATTGAGTAAAATACATTAAATAACCTGTCGCAGTGTAGGGCATGTTTGGAAACTGCTTTGATAAGTATTGCCATGAAAATCGAACCCTCGGGTCGACCTCGAGCAAGCCCTGCTGTCTGTCTGCTGTCACTCGCTGGCTCGTTTCACGTCACACACACACGTCACCCTCGGTACTTTATGACTCTAATCGTATTTCGAGGGTTCAATTTGTTAGAAAGACGGTGAGAGTCTTAAAAAATGAAACAAAAAACAAAACAAAACAAAACAAACGAAAATTGAGATATAAGTAAAATCTGTTACGAAGATTCCGTGGGCTCGTCATTTGTTCCGAGCGTAAAAGTCAATATTGGAAGTTGATAAATTGAAATCGTCGATTATGAGAGATTTCCAATGATAATCCTATCTCTATTCCTGTCATCGTCGGCTCGTGGCAAAAGCTTACACTGACGACGCGATATAGTGTCCCCCACTTTTCCGTCGCGCCACCTTCATCCGACCGACGGCATCAGAGCGAGTTCAGCCTTTTCTACCCTCCTTCCTTCCGATACGTTTCAACTCTCGCATCATCCTTCGTCCTTTTTCCCGCTACTCTAGCTTCCTCCCCCTCCACCTCCTCCAACCGTCGCGTCTGCTTTCTTCCCCTTCATCCCCCTTAATGCCCCTCGTTGCATTTTAAATCAAAGCCCGGAGGTAACGCAATCACCAGGCATCACGACGCTTCCACAATTTTCTACTTTAAGCTACTTTATGTATTAGTATACTCAACCCCTCGTATTTTATACACTGCGTCTCGTTGCCTACTTCGTATATAACGCGTATATATAAATACATCAGCGGGTTATAGCAGGGTGGGACTCTCCCTGTTCATTTTTTTTTTTTTTACTTTTCGACCTGGATCATATTTTTGAGTTTATAACACACAAGCTTTTCGATTACGTGAGTTTACAATTACAAGGCAAACTCAAAATGTAGTCACCATTTTCTTGAAATTACACAAAAATATATATTTGCATAAAAACGTTTTTTTTTAATATTCCTGCTTTGCAGTTTGACATCTAAAAATTAAGGGCTCGTATTTATTCATAGGAAAATATTAACGTTGAGTAACTCGCTGAAAAAAGATATTAAATTATTTTCCAAAAACTTTTGAATGGTTACTATAGCTGCGGTTTCATACGTTCGTTAAGGGGATTCATAGTCAGAGGAAATGAATAAACTCGTATTCTCTTTGAGAAGTGATTTAAAGATGCAATTAAGAATACAGGAAAGGCGCGAGAGACCAAGTCGCAAACCAAAGCGGTATCCTAATTTATTAGCGGTTGTATTTTCACGAATTTGAGGTGAATTTTTCTTCAACAACTAAGTGTTTTTAAGGAGGCATATAAAATATATCAACTTGTCAAATTTATCATGAATTTTAATTATATGATACAGCTGAATCGATTGAAAAAAAAAATCATTCAACCGACCATTTGTACGAAATATTTAAGAACCTTATATCGCGACGGTCAAATGTAAATTTTTATTTCTAATTTTCTTGTCTACTTAAGTTTATTAAGAAACGTTGTAATAAATTGACTAAAAAACAATATACTCTAAAGTAAAAACTGTCTGACGTAATATTAACTTGACAAATAATTATTAAAATTTCGAAAAAATTTTACGACAGATTTTTTTAAAAAACAAAATGAAGCTTCTTCGATGTTGCATAAAAAACTTATGTAAAGATTCAGGAGACTTCACCGTTTAAAAATCGAAATATTTAATGTTCAAAATTGTAAATTTTCACATGTGCTCTTATGAGAAACTACTGAAAATTTTGATTCTTATTAATAAATATCTCAACTTCTACGTGGCAAAAACTCCCTAAATTGTGTGAGCTATTAAAAAATATCATTATTCTCTTTGTCTGGTCCAAATATAAAAGAATATTCTATCGATAAAGAGTTTGTGATACAACCTCCTTAAAAATTAGAATCCAAATATTTAATGGCGTATTTTGAAGACATTCACGATTAACTTTATGACTCGTCAGTGCGTTTCATAAACAAAAAATTATTAGATCGGATCCTAAAGCCAAATGTGTTCGACCACGAATGTCAAGTTGTATCTTAATTTTATAAAAAATCATAAAATATTTTGAAAAACAACATAATTTTTTGGATTAAATTTCATTAAAATGGCAAAAATAATTATTTGAAATTGAAGTTATGATATAAAAAATAACTTTAAATAGCACAAATATATGTAACTGCGGACTTCATGATAAGATGAAGAAAAAAAAATTTCGAAATAACATTAACAATTTTTGTTTTAAGTAGATACATATGGATGTATGTGTATGCTTGTTACACATATGTGTTGTAGACTAGAGAGGTTGAAAGCGTGCGGCGAGCTATGTAATCCAGTCACCACGTAACGCGATTATCCTGCCGGAGCTCTATATCTCGTTCTGGCGCGAGAGTTGGTAACCCAAGTATCCCAGGAGATGGACCAAAGAGTGAGAGAGCGAGATAAAGAGAGAGGCGCGATAAGGGCGAGTGTGAAACGCGTTGCTGTTGGCCAGGCAATCGACGTACTCTACTGTATTCTCATATACGTCAAGAATCTTGTTTGTGTAAGTGTTGTGCAGAGATGAGGGACCTTGATACTGACAATTACATCGCGTCACATGTTATTTAGAAATAAAATTAAAAATAAATAAATTAATTAATTAATCAAGTATATTTGTACTTTCGATGAAAAACAAACGCTTATTTGTCTTTCATATTTAATGGAGTTTGCATGAATTTCTAATAAGTAATAAGTAATTAATATTCATCATAAAAGAATTTAATTGAAATTTAATTTTGTTTAATAATGAAAATTCACGAGTAAAAAAATGTCTGTATCTGAGGATAAATTAATAGTCCTCTGATATCAATTTTTATGTCGTTGACACAAACGAGGAGCTTTTTTTGAAAAATTTACAAGTGTAAACGTTTTCTAAGAGAATTCGTAACTACAGTTTGTGGATTCTCTTGTTTCCAGTCAGATATTGCTATAAGTGATATTTAGACTGTACAGGTAATACACAGTAGTAGTTGTCGTTCTTCAGTCAGGCGCTATTCGTATAAAAAAGCAAATGTTATCGATGCTCAGCAAATTTGGAGCGATTCCAATTTTTTTCAAAATTAAATTCGGAAAATTATGTCAATTTAACGTATAAATACAATTTCTAATATTCAAACTGTATTGATTTTATTTAAAAAAATCAATACAGAAAATTGAACAAATTAGTTAGGAATTATTTCTACAATTTGGAGTGATTCAAATATATATTTTTTAATCACATTCGAAAAATAATCTCAATTAATATTCGAACTATATTAGTATTAAACAAAAAAAAATCATTCCAGAAAATCGAAAAAATTAGCTAGGAATTATTTGTACAATTTGGAGTGATCCCATTATTTTTTTCAATCGAATTCGAAAAATTACGTCAATTTAACATATTTACAGATCGAATTTTTAATATTCAAACTCTACTAATATATGAAAAAAACATAAATTAAAAAAAAAAAAGAAAAAATTGGCAAAAAATTCGGAATTAAAAGGAAAACGTATACTTGAAATATAATAAAAAAAAATGACAAATTTTGTTGAAACAATACCAATATAAATGAGATACGTACAAACGCATTGAGAAACGTTGTCTAAACATGGATTTAGTGCACATATCATCGACGTTGAGAATCGTGAAAGAAATTGTTTTACGATCGTAGAGGACTTCTTTTACGACTCTCTCTCTCTCTCTCTCTGTGCAAGGAAGAAGGAAAAGCAGTGTAGTTCGTATATAGAAGGTATAAGATATCGATACAAGGAGAGAATGTCGTATGTATACTTGTCGCTGGAGATGGGATGGAGTGTGTAGTACGGTTGATACAACGTGAAATCACTCTGCGGATGCCCAGGGGAGGGGGTTAAACACGATTTAGACCGGAACGAGCGTTGTGTAAGCGGGTTGTGTAAGGTTGCTTCGAGCCAGGGTGGAATCAAGCAGAGCTTCAATGTACTACTACTGTTTTCCACGATTTCGAAGCTAAGGATAGAGAGAGAGAGAGAGAACGAGAGAAAGAGAGAACAAGATAGAGATGAAGGAGGGATGATCGTTGAGACAGAGGGGTAGGAAGCACAACGGAAATACAAGGGTATAGGTTGTAGACATATATATCTGTGGTAGGACGATTTCGAGGGTTGATGGTGGTGGTTGAGGGAGGGGAAGGGCGAAGCGAAGGGTGTATTTGCCCAATAAAACCACCACGTGGATACCACCCCCACCCTCGAGCAGTTTCATCGTACATGAACGAAGCTTGCGACGCAGAGTATGCGGAACAGAGATACCGAGAGAAATGCTGCTGATGCTGGTACACGAAAGGGAGTAAAAGACAATATCAGATGATAGGGAAGGCCACTCCCACGCCGTGAGGAAGAGGGGAGAGGGAGGAAGGGGGGGACGCGCATGCTCGTCCCGCCTACAAAACGAGATCACGAGAGCCACGCTACTTTTTCATACAGACGTTCTCGTCTTTGCTGCTTAAACATCCGCGGTGCTGATATCGTGACGACGACGTCGACAACGATAATCGCGCGGTTCTCGCTATATCACGATCATTTATCGCGGTCTATCCGGCAGATAACGTCACCAATTGCATCCGTGATTACACTAAACATCTCGATAATATATAGAAGATAAATGATAACAAAAAGTTTTTTTTTTTTTTTCGGGTACTTGTGACGAGAATTTGTTCATTGTTTGTTGTTTGTCCTATTATATTTTCTATAATAACGACGCTGGTACAATCGAATTATAGTGACAGTCGCTCTCTGAATGAAAAATTGTCAGTGCAGTGCTTCAGATCGAAATACAAAACAATACATTGTGCACCACGTGTTTTCATGAATGTCCCTCTCTCTCTCTATCTCTCTCTATCTCTCTCTTTCTCTCTTTCTATGAATTGAGGGTTTAAAGCTCAGTTTTTATGTCCCTCATATTCATAAACCTTTAAAAATTATCGAACAAAGTATCAAGGATTGGTGCAGCCGGCCAAAGAAGTTGGAGGATTTTTTAAACGGGGCAACGGGTTTTGGCAGCCCGGAATCGGCAGCGGCGGCTGAAGCTTCTCGGCGGCTTCGAGACCCGCCGAGCAGCAACGGCGCCGTTTGCGAAGAAATCACCAATTCGCAGCAGCAACGTCGTCGTCGTCGTCGTCGCTGTCGGGACGAAGTTTGGCGATCGTGGGAGGTCCGCGGACTCGCGGAAGACATCGGTAAAGTGTTGTTCAGTCACGAGTCCAGGATTCTCACCCCCGGCGGCGGTAGAGTCTCGCCCGGGGGCGACGGGCCTCCCGCGAGCCCTCCAACGGGACACTATAATCCACCTAATCACAGTCCAACCCTTGTCAAGGTGAGTTTCCAAACATTTCGTTTTACTACGCTTCAATTTAACGATAACATTGCGATAAATGTTTCATTAAAATCTCATCGATATCTCGACAATAACTTCGATCAATAAATATTTTACATTTTACAGTTAATTTAAACATTGAGGTATTGAATAAATGTGATAATGAACTCAGAAATGGAAAGATAATTCATTATATTCCAAAAAATCAAGATTTCAACGTGATTAAAATTGAAAATTTTGATTTTTAAAAATTTGAAAAAATTAAGAATCACTTTGGCTTATATTTTTTATTGATTGTACGATAATAAATTATCTGGTCATATCGATTTGATTGATTGAAACATATCAGTGTTCAATCAAATTCTAAGTTAGTAATTTAATGATCAATCAAATTCCAAGTTAGCAATTCAATTTTCAATCAAATCCTAAGTTAGCAATTCAATTTTCAATCAAATTCGAACCAAGTTTTCGAGCACTCTTTTCTTCGTCTTTTTTTTTGGTGCAACGGATCCAAAACTTTTTCAGTAGCGAACACGAGTAAAAAGCCTAAAAAAAAATGATTATGCAATGATTATTGTTGAGCATGGAGCAAAATTGTACAATTTTGAGCCGATGAAAGAATATTTGCCATAATGTCCTGCGGCATCATATTTCTAAAAATAAGAAAAATAAATAACTTCAACACTCGAGGAAAACGTTGATAAATTAGATTGGACGCGAGTATTTACGATGAGCAAAGCAAGTGAAAGCGAGACAAAAGTCCAAGTGGTTTGTGCGTGGGGTTCAATAAGGGATTTTTTTCGTTCCTTCTATCTCTTGGTCCGAAGAGAAAAGCGTTGATCGTCGGCACGATACCGCGGCGGACTTTGGTATTTGTGCTGGAAAGTTTTTCGGGTAGGGAATATAATGTATATATACGACGTGAAAAGTAGAGTCGACGATGATGGGTATAAGGGCGACTGTCAAGACTGGTTTTCGTCAAGATGCGAGATCCGGGGCCAAAAGCATAGGCAAAAGTCTGTTGAGTCCCTACGGAGGACTTTCCCGACCGAAAGCACCCAGCTGTCTGTGAGCTTAGCTTTCCTACGGCAGCGAAAAGCTCGTCAAAAGTTTTCTCAACATTCTCGTATCACTGTATGCATGTTATCTACACTTTTACCTACAATACATACATACGATACTGCCTATTGTTCCGTGCGGATCCTTTCGTAAATTTTCACTAACATATAAACACGTATTAAAAAATATGTTGCTTTTTCTTTACGATGTTTTGCAATGAAATTTTCACGTTCTTGTACCTTGAATCCTTTAGTATATTTTTACGAACATATAAACACTTATAAAAATTGTTGTTTTTTTTTTATTTTTACAATATTTTTTAATTACATTTTTGAGTTTTTAAATTTTGTGCATTGGGTGTTTATATTTTTACTCAAATATAAACACGTTTTAAAAAATAGATTAATTTTTACAATGTTTTTAAATAACTTTTTTTTAAATTTTGTTCCTGGATTTCTTGTCGTATATTTTCACTAACATATAAACACGTATTAAATAATATGTTAATTTTTACAATATTTTTAAATTAAATTTTTGAACCTTGT